>JZKD02S1676053.1:193488-209096 GCA_000966675.3 Picea glauca
TGTAATAGGCGAATTATATTTATATGTTTTAATAATAAAAATGTGATGTTAGTTTCTAAGGGGACATACACAAGAGATGTGGGCTGAATTAATTGACAAGAGAGGGGAGTGTCTAGGATAATGGCCAAGAGAGGTCCAAGGGGGAATTACCCATGTATATTAATCCAACCAATTTTCCTAAATTTTCTATTTGTATATGAACCTTGCCATTTCTGATTGAGTGTTCCCAAAGCCAATCGTTGAATACATGTAAGAGGGTGGGTGTGAGTAGTCACATCCCATAGTTATTGGGCACATGGGGGTTGAGTACAATCATCTTGGGGAAGAGTGTGAGTCAAGAAAGGAAAACCAAAGAGAGAAAATTTGTATGGGTGGGGAGAGTAGTTTTACAGATTTGATTTTTGGTGCATGAAGAGTAAGGAGAGTGAAAGAAAGAGAGCTTAGAGTTGGTGTAGCCATGGAGGGCGAATTCTAGAGTAAGCTAGAGTGTATTGGAGTGTATTTGGAGTTGGAAATTGAAGAGCTAGGTTGTAGTCTGAAGAGTGAACTCGTGTGTGATTTGCACTAAAACAACAAGTGTTTGTTGTTGGTTTGTTGGTAGTTTTCTTGGCATCAAGTTCCCTTGAGTTCCCAGCTGAGAGATTCTTGGATTACCTGTGCCAGAGCGAACCTGATAAACGAATGGGATGCCCGAGGGACTGAGATCAGTGAAGGGGTACATTCATTGGGTTGGACAAGTTAAGAGGAAGAGCGTTGGTGGAAAATCAGGATAGTTGTAGGAAGATATCAATGGGTTGTTGGTTTTATGAGCTGTAAGTGGACTATGAGAGACCACCCTCGTTTGTGGATTACTAGCCTCAGATCAGGGGTGATTGGTTGTTGAAATTTGGAATAGTCATTCTATGGTTGGATGGAACATTCTTCCCAAGCAGTTGGTTTCATAACTGTTGTTAAAAGATAAGTGTTTTATCTTGTTGTTGAGTTATTTCATGAGTTTATTTGTTGTGCATGAATTTTGTGAATTTGAGAATGGTTTATATGTTTTTGTGTAAATTATTAAGCTGCATTCATGTTATCTTGGTTGTAGATGCATCTATTTTATGGTTATAGACAATAGCTAAATTTGTTTTAATTCGTAGCTGTAAGCTACAAGAAATCAACTAATAATAAAATAATTAAATTAGTTAGTTGTAAATTTCGTTTTTATGGGTATTCCACACTATAATGTCCCTCGGTTGGGATGGGGGACATTACACTATGGTATCAGAGCGTCTAGTTCAAACATCGGCCTTGGATGGGCTCGAACAAGAGCAAATTGGTGAAATTTGTTGTTGCATATTTCGTCTGTGACAAATTTGGGGAAAAATGAAGAATTTAGAGAGAAATCCCCAAATCCATGGGAAAAGATCAATTTTGAATGACTCCGGATGATTTAAGAAGATTAATGGAGTAGTGAGGTAAATTTGTAGGTCGAAATTTGACCTGGAATGGTCGAAATTTGAGTTTTAATGGATGCCTGTAGAGTTACAAGCAGTTTGGCAAATCGATGACTGAGATCTCTTTTGATCTCGAGATCGATGACCAAGATTCACTATGATACATTTAAAAAAAATCATAAAGTTTTAGTCGTTTGAAAGGTTGGGTAAATCAACAACCAGGATTCATTTAAGGGGTTGTGAAACAGATGAGATCGATGATCTTGATAAATTAGAGAAAAGACAAAATTTTGTTAAGTGTTAAAGTTCACCAAGAGAAATCGTCAATGGCTGACAATTGGGTTGGTCGAAAGGGAGAAGAGCTTGGTTTGACCATAATACATAACTGAACTCCAACGACCAATGGTCGGGGGTTGTTCAAATACACCAAAATTTTTTCAATCATCGACATAAGTCAACGATGGCCAATGGGTCGATGGTCGGAGGTTGGCTGAATTCAACGAAGTAATTTGAATCAGACAAGAGAAGTCGTTGATGGACGATGGACCAGTGGTCAGAGGTTTCCTGAACTTTGTGAAGTATTTTGAATTGAGCAAGGGAAGTCACCGATGGTTGGGCGTTGGCTGATTCGACAAAGTATTTGGTTGTTCAAGAGAATCGATCAATGGCTGATGGAGGGAAGAGGATGATGATGCCATCATCCACGTCTCATGCCATGCTAGAATCCATCTGTCCTGCCATGTCATCGAAGTTGACACCTCAATATGACGTGTCATACCACATCAGCACCCACATGTCATGTCACGTCAATAGTTTCCACGCCATCCAATAGAGGTGATCGATGGTCGATGGTTAGGTCGACTAATTTGAGGAAGTGTTTTCGATAGTTATCGGGGATCGTTGATCGTCGATGGGCTGATGGTTAGGCGTCGAAAAAATTAGTGAGGATTTTCATTCATCAACGAAGATTGTCATTGGATGATAGTTGAATCGGTCGGTTTAGAGTTGTGTGCAAATCAGTTGTCAGGGGACTAGGTCGATGGCCAACGGTCGCGTCGGTAGATCAGGAAAAGTGTGGTGCACGCCCAAGGAAGAAAGTTTATCACCGATGGTCGATGTAGTGTGGATAAATATCTTATATTTGGAGCGATTCGAGATCAACTGGTCAAATTTAAAGGGTTGTTACAGTGGTAAAACAATCATTTTTATGCAATTTTTTTTGGTTTTTGAAGGTCATTAAATTGCAGGGTATTTTTGAGGCTCTAAACAAAATTTTTAGCTAGTCAAATCCCATGAAAATATAGATACATCTAAAATTAAAGAACTCAGAGAGATCTATCCAATGAGCTAAATGGTTCGCAAAACAGAGTTCGTATGAGAAAGTTATAGCCAAAACAGTGACAACAAAATTTTGGCACCAGTTTTACTTCCAAGGGGCATAAATCCATGATCAAAAGTCTGTTTGGGTCAAAAGAGCAGTCGACAGAAAACTTGTGACCCATAGAAGCCATTGATTGAGTCATATTTTGGTTATGTGTGCTTGAAAATGCGCAAGAAGATAAATAAGGCACTTGTAGCATACAAGAATAAATTGGGAAACAACCTTAACTTCTTCAGACCATAACTTTCAACTCAGAGCTCAGATTTGAGCAAACGAACAATATTTGGAAAAGTATTGAGGGTAGAAGACATATGCCAATCCATAATTTTGAATTGGGCAATGAAAATTCTCATAAATTAATAAATAGATTTAGGTAGCAGTAAAAGAGTGAAAAATTGCAACATTTAGATGTAAGTTTTCACTCAGAACTTAGATTGAGGCATGAGTACAACCATTGGAAAGTTGTTTCATAGATGAATGCATATAAGAAATAAATTTTTGAATTAGTGAAATGTGTCCTTCATGAATTGATGAAGAAATAACCTATATTAGAATGGATGGAATGTTTTACGCTATGCATGTTTCTAACAATAATTATTACATGCACATTTCTTGCAGAATTAGAGATACATAAAGAAACTTTAGTTCTTATATGAGGATTTGAGTTATGGATGAGGCTCAGGGATATTATATCCACGAGGAAGAATTCAAAGGTCAAAGGTCTGCATGTCAGCATGGGGAATGTTGAGACAAATTCAAATGGAAGAAGGGATAGACATGAGTCTATCACTATGAGAATCCTGCATAGAGAAGTGCAAGAATACATGGATGATAATGAAAGAATCATGAAGGCCCAGGAAGAGATACTTCAAAGTTTAAATATGTTTCAAAAGCAAGTCAACAAGGATTATGGCACTAAGCAAACAATTAGTGATAGACAAGTGTCAACATCTAGATCCCATAGCAAGAGGCATGATCATGAGAATGATAGGAAGTCAAGAAGCATGAGAAGGTGCCATCATTCTCCAAAGCAGTCCACTAGAAGGACTCATTCAAGTTCAAGACCAGGGAGCAACCTAAGTGTGACTCATGTTGAGAGGCAAAGGAGAAGGCCTGAGACAGACATCTTGCAAGTTCAACTCAAGAAAATCAAGCCATCTACTTTGAATGGTGAGCATATGAAAGGAGACAAGGTAGAGACCTAATTGTTGGAAATGAAGAAATATTTCCAACTGCATGATTATAGCTCCCGGGTAGAAGCTAGAATTTCCACCTACCACTTGCAAAGGAAAGTTTCCATGTGGTGGGATCAAATCAAGAAATCCAATGACCTTGATGAGAAGAGAATCTCACAGAGGTAGTTAAAAGGATATTTCCAAGAGAAATATTTGTCCGAGCATTACTATGAAAGGAAGATGAAATAGTTTTTTGAACTCAAGTTGGGAACCATGACAATGAGAAATATGAGAAGCGGTTCTTTGAATTGTTGAAGTATGTTGACTTCATCAAGGATGAGAAGGTCAAAATCCAAAGGTTTTTAAGTGGGTTACCCTCCTTCTATAGTGACAAGATACAATATGATAATCTCAAGATTTTGGAGGAAACCATAAGGAGAGCAAGACACCTTTATGAGAAAAGCAAAGGAATACCAATTTTCCAAAAATCTTGGAATGATGAAATGAAAGGGAAAAGGGACCAAAGGAAGAAAGGTTTTAAGCCACCATTTTTCAAGAATAACACCCAAGAAAATTAGCAAGGTCAATCGGCCAAAAATGAGCACAAGACTGCAAATTCATTTGGAAAAAGGCCAAGGCAATTGCATGTTCAATGTTTGAGATGTGAGGGAAATCATTTATATAGGGAATGCCCTCACAAAGGAGAAAGAATGAGGACTTTTCACAACATTTAGGAGGATGAAACAATAGAATACATTGGAGGAAACATGCCAAGGATTTATGTAGCTTTGGACAACAAGCAAGTTGAATATCAATCTCCCATGATTGAAGTGGAAGGTAAGATCAATAATGAGCCCATATCATTTTTTATTGATTATGGAGCTAGCCATAGTTACATAAATGCTAACATTGTTGAAACATTTCACTTGCAAAGAAGTAAGCATAAGAAATCTTGGTTAGTTCAGTTAGCCACATGGGCTAAGAGAAAGATCAATGAGTTAGTTAAAGATTGTTTGATAGACATGAATGGACTAAGCATGAAGGTAGATGTAAACATCATACCATTGGGTTAATATGATTGTCTGTTTGGCATGGATTGGTTGGAAAAGTATCATGTTGTCCTAGGAAAGATTCAAGGCATTCCAAGAGCTGTAAATCTTAGAGAGATTTTAGCTATGCAGTTGAATAAGAGTTTCAGAAAATGATGTCAAATTTTTGCAGCCCATATGGAAGAGGTGGTTGAAGATAAAGTGGTAAGCATTGAAGAACATCCCATATTGAAGGATTTTGAAGATGTTTTTAGAGAAATCCCATGATTTCCATAAAAAAGATATATTGATTTCTCTATAGATTTGGTGCCAGGAAGTGCTTCAGTGTCCAAGACACCTTATAGAATGGGCATGCCATAATTGAAGGAGTTGCATATGCAACTTGAAGAGTTGTTAAAGAAGGGGGATATATGTCCAAGTGTGTCACCTTGGGGAGCCCCGGTTCCTTTTGTAAAGAAGAAATATTGAACCTTAAGGTTGTATATTGATTTTAGATAGCTAAATAAGGTCACCATAAAGAACAAATATTCATTTCCAAGGATTGATGATTTGTTTGATCAACTGAAAGGTGAAAATATATTTTCCAAGATTGACTTGAGATCAATATATCATCAAGTGAGGATTAAGGAAGAATAAATCAACAAGAAAACATTTTAGGACAAGGTATGGGCATTGTGAGTTCACAGTAGTGCCATTTGGACTATCAAATAACCCAACAGTCTTTATGTGTTTGATGAATGGAGTGTTTAGGGAGTACCTAGACAAGTTCGTGATTGTGTTCCTAGATGCCATTCTTGTCTACTCTAAGTCAGAGGAGGAACATGAGAAAGATTTAAGAATGGTGTTGCAAGTTTTAAGAAAACATAAATTGCATGTTAAACTAAGTAAGTGCATCTTTTATCAAAATAAGATTCACTATTTGGGGCATATAATTTTAGCAGGTGGAATAATACTTGATCCTGAGAAGATAGAGACCATTAGAGGATGGATAGCACCAAAGAATGAGACAAAGGTTAGATCATTTATGGGTCTTGCCGATTATTACCGAAGATTCATAAAAGGATTCTTAAATATTGCAAGTCCAATCACTTCTTTGCAAAAGTAAGGAGTGAAGTTCGAATGGACTTCCAAGTGTGAAGAGAGTTTTCAGCAGTTGAAGGAAATATTGAGGAGTGCACCAATATTGAAGATTGCAGATCCGAATGAATATTTCGTTGTATGCATTGATGCATGCAATGAAGGGATCAGTGGAGTCCTCAGTAAAAAGGATCATGTGGTATGCTATGAGTTCATAAAATTAAAAGAGCATGAAAGAAACTATGCTACCCATGATCTAGAATTAGCAACAATTGTACATGCATTAAAAATGTGGAGACATTACCTTATGGGTAAGAAATTTGAGCTAAGGACATATCATTGTGGTCTGAAACATTTGTTTGGAAAGCCAACACTAAATTCCATACAAACTAGATGGCTGCAATTTCTAAGTGAATATGACTTTGAAATTAAGCATATAAAGGGAAAATAAAATCAAGTGGTTGATGCAGTCAGTAGGAGAGCTCATGAGAAGCATATTGCAACCATCAACATGTACATGATTGATCTGAAGGATCAAATCATTACAACAACAAATTCAGATCAACATTATTTAAAATTGAAAGATATATTACAACAAAGTAATTTTCAGCAAAAAGAAGATGGAATTCTCATGTACAAAGGTAAGGTGTATGTGTTGAATTCCAATGAGCTTAAAAATGCAGTTATGAAGGAAATGCATAATGTGCTATATGTCGGGCACCCAAGATATCAAAAACAATTGCAATTCTAATAAGCCAATACTTTTGGTAGGGAATGAAAAAGGAAGTGGATAATTACATAGCCAGATGACTAGAATGCCAAAAGGTAAAGACATAATATAGACATCCAATAGGTTTGCTACAACCATTGCCCATATTGGAATGTAAGTGGGAAGTTTTCACATTTGATTTTATTACTAAGTTACCCATAACAATGAAACAACATGATTCCATCATGGTGGTGGTGGATAAATTGATGAAGACGACACATTTTATACTGGTAAAGACTACACACAAGGCAACACATATTATAGAAATATATATGAAAGAAGTTGTTAGGATACATGGAGTGCCTAAGGCAATAGTTTCAGATAGAGACCCGAATTTTAATTCAAGTTTTTAGAAAGGTTTGTTCAAAATATTTGGAACAAATCCAAATCTTAGTACAACATATCATCCAGATTTAGATGGGAAAACAGAAAGGACCAACAAGATAATTCAGGACATGCTTAGAATGTATGTGATGGATCAACCATCAAAGTGGGAATATTATATTCATTTAGTGGAATTTGCATACAATAATGGGTATCAGGCCTCATTGAAAATGAGTTCGTTTGAAGCATTGTATGGAAGAAAATGTAACACACCAGTGAGTTGGGATAATCGAGCAGACAAAGCAGTTGGTCGGCTAGAATTATTAAAGGAAATGAAAGAGCAGATGGAAAAGACAAAGAAAAATTTAAAGGCTTCCCAGGATAGGCAGAAAATTTATGCAGACAAGAACATAGTTTTCAGATATTTTAAAGTGGGAGAACACGTGTTCTTAAAATTAAAGGCAAAGAGAAGATTGATAAGATTAGGAAGTTGCCCGAAGTTGGCAACGAGATATTGTGTACCTTTTGAAATATTATAAAAGATAGGGCCAATTGCATACATGTTAGCATTTCCTGCATCCATGAGAGTGCATAATGTATTTCATGTGTCATTATTAAAGAAATATGTGCCCAACCCTAACCACATAATTGATTGGGATGTGATCCAGGTGGAGCACGAAGGGGATTTCTGGGTGGAACCAATACGCATCTTGGATCGGAAAGTCAAATTTCTCAGGAACAAAGCCATAGGGTTGGTAAAAGTTCAATGGACCTGCTACGGTCCTGAAGATGATACATGGGAGAATGAATAAAACATGTGGGCATAATATCCACAAATTTTTGATAATTTTGAAGAAAATGGAATGCAAGACTCCATTTTGAGCAGCTAGAGTTCTGGAACCACATCTCAGAGTCCTATCCAACTGTGTCGGGGACCTTGATAAAAGAATGGTTCATTCCTTGGGTTAGTCTTGATAAACAGATGGTACATCCCTTGGGTTAACCCTGATAAATACATGGTGCATTCCTTGGGTCGGTGAGTTGTGAGGAACGAAAGATTGCGGTTGGAATTGTTGTTGGAGTTGTTCAATTGTTAAATTCTTATTTCTAAGTATTGTGATGTAAATTTGCATATATGTATATCCGCATAGTGTGCATTGAATATGGTGCACAATTGTAGGGGAGGGTGAATGTAACATCCCCACTATAATCCCCAGTTTAATTAATTCTTATGTAGATATAATTTGTGGCTATGGCCAAGTGATGTAATATGCAAATTGTATTTCTATGTTTTAATAATAAAAATGTGATGTCAGATGCTAAGGGACACAAACAAGTGATGGGGGTTGAATTAATCCACAAGAGAGGGGAGTGTCTAGGATAATGGCTAAGATGGGTCCAAGGGAGAATTACCCATGTATATTAATCCAACCCATTTTCCTAAATTTGTTATTTGTATATGAACCTTCCCATTTCTGATTGAGTATTCCCAAAGCCAGTCATTGAATACATGTAAGAGGGTGAGTGTGAGTAGTCACATTCCATAGTTATTAGGCACATGGAGGTTGATCATAATCATCTTGGGGAAGAGTGTGAGTCAAGAAAGACATGCCAAAGACAAGAAATTTGTATGGGTGGGGAGAGAAGTTTTAGACATTTGAGTTTTGGTACATGAGGAGGAAAGAGAAAGAAAGAGAGCTTGGAGCTAGTGTATCCATTGAGGGAGAATTCTAGAGAAAGATGGAGTGTATTGGAGCGTATTTGGAGTTGGAAATTGAAGAACCAGGTTGTTAGGCCTAAAGAGTGAATTCTTGTGCGAGTTGCACTAAAAAAACAAGTGTTTGTTGTTGGTTTGCTGGTATTTTTCCTAGCAGAGAGTTCCCTTGAGTTCCCAGCTGAGGTATTCCTGGATTACCTGTGCCAAAGAGACCCTAATAAATGAATGGGATGCCCGAGGGACTGATATAATTGAAGGGGTACATTCCTTGGGTTGGAAAAGTCAAGAGGACGAGAGCTGGTGGAAAATTAGGATAGTTGTAAGAAGATATCAATTGGTTGTTGGTTTTATGAGTTGTGAGTGGACTATGAGAGACCACCCTCTTTTGTGGATTACTAGCCTCAACTCGGGGGTGACTGGGTTTTGAGATTTGGAATATTCAATCTATGGTTGGGTGCAACGTCCATCCCAAGTAACTGGTTGCATCACCATTGTTAAAAGATAAGTGTTTTATCTTGTTGTTGAGTTATTTCATGAGTTTATTTGTTGTGCATGAACTTTGTGCATTTGAGAATGATTTATGTGTTGTTGTGTAAATTATTAAGCTGCATTCATGTTATCTTGATATGATGTAGATGCATCTACTTTATGGTTATAAACAATAGCTAAATATGTTTTAATTTGTAGTTGTAAGCTACAAGAAATCAACTAACAATAAAATAATTAAATTAGTTAGCTATAAATTTCAATTTTATGGTTATTTTGCACTGTAATGTCCCTCGGTTGGGATGGGGGACGTTACAAAACCAAGTAGAGAGTGCACAAACACATGGTAACGATGTTTCTTTGAATAAAAGCAACCGCTCCTTTTGAAATTTTTCTATCTGAAATGGGTTTATAGTATATACTGAATAGAATTGAAAGCAATATGGAGGCTAATTCTATATAGGAAAATCTTATTAGAAATGAATATCAAAATGGGATTCCCAACAAATTATCAAAGAGGTCTTGAAGAAAAGAAAAAACACATGGGACCTACTATGTAGAAAATGGTTGGAATGCTAGACTATAGTGGAAGAAAGAAACCCACTAGAAAAGAAGGCACTAAGAACCTACCTATATAAATATCAAATGGAAAGAAATGAAAAGAAAAAACAATATTGAATAGACAAATTCAACCCAATATGCAAAAATCAAGGTGCAAAAATATCGTGAAAAAATACTCCCATGGAAAGAGAAACATATACTAGCCATATTAAATACAAGTTCCCTTAGTTTGAGATGTGACATGAGAAGGAAAAATAATCCTAAGGGGGATTGGGAAAGAAAAAATTTCCATGTATGTGAGAAAGGGGAAGTTGAGACAAAATAACACTTCGTATGTAATTGAGGCATATAACCACTCTAAAAAGGGGTTAGCATGGGAGGATATCAACTAGGAGGAAACACTCTGAAATGAAAGAGTAGAAGACATTGAAAAGAGGGCATTAATGATGATGCACATCAAGAATAATATGTGACGAGCCAACAACCCAAATAAGTAGTGCATCATCGCTCCAAGGATGTCTTTTATTTTCCTTCTCTCCTCTTTATTTTTGCACTCCAATTTTATTTTGTATAGGAATGCAAAAAGGTGATGCAATTTTTTTTGTCCCATACACCAATTGGATTTATGGACATTTAATATTCTATTATAGTCTGGTTATGAAGAGATTCTCTACTTCTGCATCTTCCACAATTTTCTTGCTTTATTTTTTTACATTTTTTACAATGGTTCTATTGAGCATGGCTTCAACATGTTTATATACTAGTTCATTTTCCTTAATCAACATGTTTTTGATATGGATTAAGAGAGTCAAACTTATGACCTCCCAACTTTTAGATGTTCCAAGTCTAAATCCAAAACCAATCAAGATTATCATTTTGGAGTCAACTCATTTACATGTTATGCTTATTATATTTTATGAAACTCCATATTCAATACACCATTCACCTTCAAAAATTCATTGTGTAGTTTTTTGTTTCAATTGGTATCCACATAAGGATGCTTGTGAATGTGATATGAAAACATTTCCGTGTGTACTATTCAGTGTTGTTGGTTATTATCATTTGGATGCCCAAAATAATGCAATTAAACTTAAATCAAACTATAAAATAAAATATAAACTACTTCATCATCAAAGTCTTAATTGCTTGATATGTTTAGACCAATGACCAATGTTTTAAAAGTTGGAATTGGACCCCAAAATTATTTTTCATTAGCTTTATTGTTGTTTCCATTTCTATTTTGTTTATTATTATATAGATGCTTAACATAATGCAATTAAAGTGAAATAAAATTATAAAATAAAATACAAACTACTTCATCATCAAATTCATYAAAGTCCTAATTGCTTGATGTTCCTAGACTATTGTTTTAAAAGTTGGAATTGGTATCGAAATAAACCGAGCATCACATTGGACTTGGATGGAAATTGGTTGAAATTTGGTCTATGAATTGATTTACACACACACACACCAAATGTAATACAAATATGAAACAAAATATATAAATGATGAGCCTCTACATGGCCTTTAGAGTCCAAAAAAAAACATACTACAAGCTACTAGCCTACTCTAACAATGTTTTAGGGTTTAGTAGGGCAGGGAAAAATATTTTTTGTCGAGATTATCTTGTTTGTAGGTTTTGCCACATTTCTAAGGCCCTACCTCCCACATCATCAATGTTCTCCTCCTCCATCTTCTATCTCCTCCCTCCTCCTTCCTAGCAAGATCCCTTTCATCGGTGAACATGCCTTAGGTTCTTCCCACCTGTTTTTAGGATCCCCACCCACCTCACCCAAACCAAAATTTAAACCCCACCAAGAAAAATTTTGAACATCCATGTCCCTCATTTGTTATGTTGGGTTCTTGGACCTCCTATGTTACCATATTCCTTGCTCCAAGTCTTTCCTCCCCTCTAGTGCTCCATAATCAAGTTGAGGATCCCCATGGCAATTCCCATTAAACTTGTAAGTATCAATCTTGTTGGATTGCAGTTTTGGAGAATGGAGCACATTGATAATCATGCAAGGTTTAAATTGATATGCATCTTTGGAGACTACACTAGAATCCAAGAAAACATCATAAACAAATTTTAGCTAAGAAATATTTTTTGGAATTTAAAATTTCTAGGTCCATTCACAGAAGAACCAAAATAAAAATCTTAGAGGAAAATATCAAGGTCGTGATATTGGTTTAACACTTTTAGTACCCTTGACACGTTGATTCCAACCTGTCACAGGGGAGAAAATATTTTTTTTTCTCTTCAGATTCACTATCCCATAATGTATATACAATTTATCAATCAGATGTTAACCATGAAGTTTGGCCTTAAATATCCTTAAAGAATGAAAATAATACTGTGAAATTGAATATGGTTTTAGAACCTAGATTCCAAATTCCCATTCCAAATCCTTTGCAAAGATCGTTCAAATTTGTTGATACAAACAATGTGCCAAGCTTTGTGCCTAAAGAAAGAACAACAATTGGGCTACTAGTGAAGGGTTTTCATTTTGAGAGAGTTTACTTTTGGTGATTTTCTTTGGGATGATAATGGTATACATGGTGTTCCTTCCATGCTTGCTAAATTTATTGATACAATCTAGAAGGGTTGTTAATGATCCAATCTAGAAGGGTCCATATGCAAGTCTGTGTTTTACTCACAAGTGCTATGAAGAGATCCCACATTTGATTGAGGTCAACCTATAGACCCAATGGGTTGTAGATATCCTAGGTCATGTATTTATGGTCTCATGGGGAAATAGAAGCATGATGATTCTAAGGGATATATAAACTACCAGTAATGCACTTTAAATAGTATTGATCACTTCATAAAGGACCCGAATAACATCAACAAAGTGCTTACATTCTTGAATGGGAATAGTTCTTAAATACTATTGATCACCTTACAAAGGACCTAGATAACATTAACAAAGTGTTTACCTTATTGAATGGGACTATTTCATAGCACAAATAGGTCCCATTTCTTCACATGTTTCAATATATATATTAACAAATGGTAACCATGAATGTGATTGACCTTATTTAGGTTCATATTATAAGAATGCATATTCCTATGGAGAATGTGGTGCACCATATAAAACCACATTTTGTGTCCCAACAACGAACGATGATAAGATATGGGATTCCATTGATTATGGTACGTTCCATTGATTTGGCGAGAAGGAAGAAAATAATATAAATTCATTCAGGAATGTTTAGCATTCTATAGAAAACCAAAGAAACCCTAGCTTTTATATTTTTTCGTTATTGGTTACTCCTAAATTCATCGATTTTCCTTCATGGAGCATTTGAATATCCAATGAGAAGAGAGATTTACCCAAAAAACTGACTTAAGGGTTTCCAAGAAACTTGGAACCTTGCCTGATCTATTTTCAATTCTTAGTTAATCCTCAAAGTCATAGATTTCTATTCATGGAGCATTTGGATATCCAATGGGAAGAGACATTTACCAAAACATTCTGTAGAACTACAAGGTTGACCTTGCATTTTCACAACTAGGAAAGGTTGTGCACTCTTTATGAAAATTGTTGTGTGAATGAAGAAAATTTGCATTATTTAGGAACCTTTAATGCTACAATTCATTTATTTATAGATGGAGGGGGTAGTCATATTTGTTACTTTACTTCTCTTCCAAAATTTTTGGTAGAACTGCAAGGTTGACATTGCTTTCTTGGCCATTTTCACAACTAGGAAAGAATATACCTTGTTTTTGAAAATTTTTGTGTGAATGAAGAAAAACTTGATTATTAAAGAATCTTTAATGCAATAACTCATGTATTTGAATGTGGAGGAGGAAGTCATCTTTCTCACTATAGTTATTTACCAAAATCTTTGATAGAACTACAAGGTTGACATTGCTTCCTTGGTCATGTTCATAACTAGGAAAGTTCCTGCCTTGTTTATGAATTTTTTTGTGAATGAAGAAAAATCACATCATCCGGGGACTTTTAATGCAACAATTTATGTATTTTCAGGTGGAGGAGGTAGTCATATTTCTTACTATACTTCTCTAACAAAAACTTTGGTATAACTACAAGGTTGGCACCGCTTTTGTAGCCATGTTCACAACTAGGAAAGACCGTGCCCTTTTTATGAAAATCACAATGTGAATGAAGAAAAATTGCATTCTTCAAGAACCTTTAATGAAACAATTCATGTATTTGCGGGTGGAAGAGGTAGAAAAGACATAAAATGTTGTTATATAGTGATTCTCTAACACCTATGTTTGTGTGTGCAAATGAAGCATCATACAGATTGATTGTGCCTTCAATGCTACACATGGATACAAGAAGATACATGTTCACACACAAGTGCAGATCAAATTTTCATTGATGAAGGGTGAAGCAAAACCCTATGTATGTTTTTATAATTGTGGAAACCTTTAGGCCTGAGCAACAAATCGCTAGACCATAGGATTATCTTTTACTTTAAGTAATACTTTTTCACCCTGAGAGTTTAAAAATGATATCAATCTATCCATGGAATTAGTCTTTGGATATGGAAGCTACACCCTAAGTTAGTGTTATAGCATTGATGGCTTCCACATAAATTTATTATTATGGTATTTATAATCAATTTAATGCAAAAGTAGTAGAAAAAATGTAGAATAGTTTATGTTTTGATTTGAAATATCCTTTTGTTTAAATATTTTCCATAGTTTCCTTTTGTAAACTATATATGATGAGGACATGCATTGGTTACAAAATGACTAATACAAAAAACAACATGGATAATGTTGGCATATACAATATGGAGGGGCATTGGATATTGTGCATCACAATGTCATTTCATTCAAATTTTGGCTTAGGGACTTTAACCCAATCGTGTACAATAAAGTGCAAGAGATAACCATAAATAAACAAATGTCTAGGTCTATACATAGAGATACCAGAAACATCAAGGTGTACTATATTTGTTTGATTGAAGGGTTAGAATCATCTATATAACCTGGGTGGATAAAATTGTTGTTTTTATGATTTTACAACTTATTGTTGATCAACTTATAGGGCATTGCCAATTTACATTTGTAAATCTCATACCATGTGTGATAGGGACAACAAACTTGCTCATGGATTATTTTCATTTACCATATTCCATGATGAGATCATTGGGGATCATTTAGAGGCTAAAAGCATGTGTAAGGATATTTTGTTTGGGATAATGTCATCCCCAATCAAAATTGGTGATCAACACTTGCATAGATCCCAAGCACCATCGAGTGAAATAAAATACCATGTGTGATAGGGACAACAAACTTGTTCATGGATTATTTTCATTTACCATATTCCATGATGAGATCATTGGGATTTTAATTTTGGGGATCATTTAGAGGCTAAAAGCATGTGTAAGGATATTTTATTTGGGATAATGTCATCCCCAATTAAAATTGGTGATCAACACTTGCATAGATCCCAAGCACCATCAAGTGAAATAAAATATGGTGACCATCAACGATGCATGTGTATGTTTCATTTTAATCATGTTAATTTTCCATATATATATATATATATATATATATATATATATATAACTTCCCACAATGGATTTTGTATTTTATTTGAATGTTTATAATGTATGAGTTTTTTTATTCCTCTAAAATCTTAATAATCCTAGAG
>JZKD02S1676053.1:238875-275965 GCA_000966675.3 Picea glauca
GGACCTGTACTGGGTTACTGAATACCCAGAAAGACTCAGCACGGAGGTTGCTTGAGCAAGGAGCCAGGGAGGCATCTATATTCTCCATCTGAGGGAGAAGGAAGACAAAATCCCCACAAGGGGTCTGAGTGTTTGTGGAAGCTCAGGACAGATAGCGCTTTGAGCGCGAAGACTCTGCAGGGGTGCAGGAGCCAACGAATCCCGTGAGGGTTCAAAGGACAGAAGCTCAGGAAGGGCAGCGCTTTTGCGCGTATCAGTGAGACTCAAGTTGAGGGTTCTCAAGGGGAGAAGAAACGCAAAGGTTCAAGCCTTTGGGAACGAATAATTCTTCCAAGTCTGGGAAGAAAATACAAGGAAGCTCGAGGGAGCACAGCAACCATTGGATCAGCAGAGAAAGAAGATCTGGACCGTTGAACAGCTACGTCCAGGGAGCTCTGGAAGAAGCGTACAGGAGAGGAGGACCGACAGTCGTCGGATCTCATAAGAGAAATCCCGCTGATCGTTGGATCATGGAGAAGCTGCGCGGGTATTAAATCGGAGGCGCAGGAGGAACCACGAGCTGTCGTGTATCGGCATATCGGGCTTCGGCGGTTCCCGGAGGCAAGAGTTCAACCTCTTTGAAATCGCGACCGGCGATTTCCCGAATCGATCTAAGCCGTCGATCATAGCGGGGACACGTGGCGCAGGATCCGGAGGAGTCGGGATTCGGGGTTTTGAGTTGCATGTGACTGCGCTCACAGAACTCGCGAGCTCGCGAGTTCCGATTTTCCGATTTTCGAAAGGAAGAACGCTGAGGAGGTAGTTGTGGGTAGTGAACTCCCGAGAGGAGTTGAAGAGCATTGACTCTTCGGGCCTGTGTTTGAAGAAGGTCCTGGTGAGAGCAGGGGGGAACCGTGAGGGTTGCCAATCTATTGCGTCATTCTCCTATTCGTTAAGGATTTATTGTATAACTTATCGATCTTGGAGGTGTGCTCCATGCTCACATTTTGTGCATGTTGTGTACTTCTGTTCTGTTATGATATTTTAAGCATTTGGTTGATTGCATTTGGTATCAAAGCATCGATCCTAGGGTTTTTCTTCCTCAAGAAATTCATCTTGGAATTTTCACTATAACTTTTTTTTATGTTCTACTTCAAAAAGAAAAACTTGGAGGATATTTACAATAATTACCAAGGTACCTATGGCACAAATTTTAGCTTCTAGGTCATTGAACTTTCGAAGATACACCCTGTGGAAGATAGAGTTTTTTACTAGTCCTATAACCCATCTCAAAAAGGTGTTCTAGGTAAAAATTCATATCTTCCTCATAGAGGATCCAAATTCAGTGAGACCCATTTCATTATAAAGAGGACATGTTTTAGTATTTTTGGTACAAATTTAAGAATCTAGTATTGAATAGTGGACGCGGGGCATTCTGCACAGGTTCTTTCTCCATAATAGGAAAAACTTCAGCAAGGTTTGGGAAAGTTACACTAACATTCACTTCTCACATACAATTTTGGCTAGACCTATGGCATTGCAGAGAAGAAATTTAATACTAAGAAGGGTCGACATTTCATAAATACATCAGAAGGAAGGTCAGCTAGGAGGACAGACTCCAATTCAAGGTTTCAAAGGTATGTTTACTTAAAACTATGATAACTTTTGATTTGAGTATCTGATTCAACTGATTCAAACGAAATTGGAAAGAGAAAACATAGAACAATATATTAGAACAAGGATTATAAATATTTGATATCATTATCCTTAATATATTGAGTTTGTAAATTGATGTTTGGGTTAGAACTCAATTAAGAACCAATGGCAATACCTAAATTTACTGGAGATAAAGATAAAGATGAAATCAATCTCGTGGAATGGTTGAGGATTGTAAAAGAACATTGTAAGAATCCTTTTAAGGAAATCCTTAAGTTTGATGGTGAAACTTATAAGTTGTGGAGAATCCTTGATGAATATACTAGACTCTAGTCCACATGGGAAGAATTTGAAAAACTCTTATCAGATAAATGGATCAAGGATACAAAAATGGAGGAATTGTATAGAATTCAAGATGAATTAAAAGAAGAAAAGGAAGAAATTAAGAAGAAGGGTGAGGATCTATCTAAGATACAATACCTTAATGAATCACTCATTAAGTAGGTTAAGAACCTAAACAAGAAAATAGTAGCAAAGCAAAGTGGGAAAAGGATGATTCAAGGGAAGAATCGAAAAGGAAATATGAAGAGGTGTGTAGATTATGAAACCATAATAAAAACTATTGGATGAGGTTAAGAGATTGAAAGAAGTAAAGAAGAGTTATCAAAATCAAGAAGAAAAAGGGATCTTGGATGGAGAATCTACCAAAATACTTGAGGAGGAAATTTGCAAGAAGGTCGAGAAATCCCTAAATATTGATGAGGTAAAATCAGAAATGAAATCCAAAATTGAAGAAGGATGTCAGAATTTGATAAATGGGGTGACATTGTAGCTTCAAAAGAAGAAAGAAGACAAGATCCAAGAATGTCACCATAAGATACTTGAAGAAGTTGAACTCCATCTAGAGGATGTACATGCCAAATATGATGGTATTATCTCCAAGGATAGAACAATCAAAGAGAAAGCAAGGAAGATAGAGGATTCCATTGTCTCTGAAAATAACTTAGATGAAATGCACATGCAGAGTGAAGAAAAACTGTCAAAAGTGGAACCATATTGACACCTTCATTACCATGAAACATTTCAAGGAATATAATAAGGTTGATATCAACATTATGAAGGAAGAAGATGGAATACTTGTCAATATTCATGGAACAAGGAATCACAAAATCACTCTTCAACAAGCTATTATCAGAGACCAACAACCACTGCAATCTAGAGAAGCTACAACAAAAATACATGGAACTGAAGGAAATAAAATTATGCAACACCTAAACACTGAGGATTAAGACCGAAAAGAGTTGATTTTGGATGGATAGATCATCATCAATGGAATGAAGAAAGCATGAACATAAGAAAATCACGTTACTTGATTTCATCACATGTGAATCCTTTAATTGCAAAGCTTTGAGGACAAATATTTTTGAAGGAAGGTACTATGTTATGACCCAAGGGGAGCATACATAGGGCTAAATATATATGATATGACCCCAAGGGGGGGCATATATGGGCCTAAATGTACATGTAATGTGTAAATATATATGTAATAGGGTCGACCTAGTAGCTAGTAAAGGGGCCTCATGTGTAAGTGTGAATAGGTACATATAGAGATCATGTATTCATTATTGTGGACATGTGAATTGTGATGTATGAATGTATTTGGTTATGTGGAGGAGGTTATCCTATTCTTTAACG
This sequence comes from Picea glauca, assembly GCA_000966675.3. Taxonomy (NCBI): domain Eukaryota; kingdom Viridiplantae; phylum Streptophyta; class Pinopsida; order Pinales; family Pinaceae; genus Picea; species Picea glauca. The sequence goes on from JZKD02S1676053.1 coordinate 242,206, forward strand.
AGTTATTGTGTAACTTATATATCTTGGAGTTGTGATCTACGCTCACATTTTGTACACGGTGTGTACTTATGTTATGTTATGGTATTTTAAGATTTTGGTTCATTACAACCCCCTCTACAGCTCGGGGGGCATCGATTCTTATGTACTCAGATCAACCACAGTTGGAATGTACATCTGATATTTCCATCCATATATATATATATATATATATATGAGACTGATTATGTCATTTGGACATTCTTTGGCCATGTTTTTCCAACATAATATTGTACTTGAGACATCTTGATTGTCTCACTATTGTATTCATTACCATGAGTTACCCGGACGCATATGGGTATGCCTACCTTGTCCCATTAAGATTATGTACCTCACCACCTTGTGACCCTTTCATTGATAGGAGATTTTCTACAGCCTCTTCAACAACTGGTCGTCTTTCTTGTGGCCTTTCTCTCCCTTTTCGGTTGAATCATTTGTCTGTGAAAGTAACATATAATGTATTTTGGTCATACAACGTGCTCCTAATCTCATAAATTAGGGGGCATCTATTATCACCAAAAAATTTCTCACCTAGACCAAATTACTAGGATTACCAAAATACACCATCTATAGTATATGTATCCCACGTTTACACCCACTTTCACATCATTTTTCACTAAAGTGACTTAGGAAACCACTTTTCCTAATGTTATTTCCATTTAATTAAAGTTATAAAACACTTTTATGACTTTTTCCTCTTTAATTTATCCAAAAGGTGTAAAATTAAAATGTAATGGTTAAAATTGATTTGTTCAAATGATCATCTTTTATTATTTTGACCCTATCAAAGATAACCACCATTTTGTTTATAAATTCAAGAGGTCCCCTCCATTTTCTATATCATACATCCATTGAAAGTAACAAAGTGTGTCGAAATCCCCTTAGAAATTTTGGCTACATTTCACCATCACTTTCAGCCACCAAAGAGGAGAACTATAACCTACAACCACACACTTAGGAAAGAAGAAGGACCCTCCCATGAAGAGGCCACCAAAGGATTCAAGTGTTCAAAGGTTTTCTCCATAGATGTTATTGTACTATTATTTCCTTTGGGTATATAGTTTATTCGCATTATTTAGATCTATCTATTTCATTTTGTAGTTGGCATGTTATTTATTTTGTTTATTTCATGATATATTGGGGTTTAAAGGAACGTGGATCTAGCTTTAAAGTAGGTTTTATATGATTTATATCCATTTTTTTTTGTGATCTGGCACAACCTCTAAATTTGTAGTTTTTCTCACCCTTGTTGCATATTTGCACCAACACCTAGCATGGGTAAAGAAAATAGAGAAAGGTTAGAAGGCCTACATGCCATCCATGTGAAACTTCAAAAAGAGAACCGACACTTGAAGGAGAAGGTATAGATGTTTGACCAAGAGATAACAAAGTTGGAAAAATACCATGGAACATATACAACATTATTGACATTGCTAAAGAATCAATTTGTTGAACATTAAGACTCACTCATAGTTGTTACAGAAAATTGGGACAAGAGAATAATGAATCTTGTGCAATTGGGAGAGAAGGTCATCGATATGAATAGTTGGCAAGACGATAGACTCACTCAAATTATGTCTTAGCTACAAAATTAAGAGTTGGTAGAGAAGAAGGAAGCATTGACAAAGCTACAAGAAGCAACCCAAGAGGCCAAACAAACTCCTTCCATTGCTATTGTAGAAGCTAGCACCATGACCAAGCCAAGCATGGTAAGTTCACCTTCTTCAGACCTTTCTCAAAAACATGTTGGTGATTTTGAAAAACATACAAGAGACATTGGTTTGAACTTGGCTATAACAAGAGTTGGTATACAAGAAAGAATCATTGGAAAAGCTACAAGAAGCAATCCAAGAGGCCAAACAAGCTCCTTCCATTGCTATTGTAGAAACCAACACCATGACCAAGACAATCATGGCAATTTCACCTTCTTTAGACCCTTCTCAGAAACATGTTGGTGATTTTGAAAAAAATACAAGCCACATTGGTTTGAAATTGTTAAAGTAGATGGGAAATGATGTACAAGGGATACACAAGAGAAAACACGGCATCCTAAGCCCCATTGTAGCTGAACCAAGGGTCAAGTGTGAAGGCCTAGGTTTTGATGGAAAAAATAAAAAATGTCATGGACATGACGATCACATTTGTGAAGGATAAAAACATGGCACAATTGGCCTACTCATTAGAAGAAAGAGCATCGACGAATGAAGGTGGAAACACACTACCACTTCATCCTTCTTGTGGTAAAATACAAAAGGGTAGCAAAGAGAAGAGTGTGAAGACTTGGTCTACACCAACACTTAGATGAAGTGGAAAAAAACTTAGCCAAAATAAGAAGAAAATTGAAAAGAGGTATGCATCAGGTAGGACATCCCTCATTTGTCATTGATGTAAGAGGAAAGTCCATCAAGTTTCCAGTTGTTGGTATTCAAAGGCATGTTCCTTATATTTGAAGAAGTATCATTGTGAGGCATTATGCTAGGAGAAACAAGCCACATGCCACAAGTTATATTGTTTTCAAAGGAGGAATGGAAAGAAGACTTCCCAATCCAATAACTAACATAGAGGCATGGGGACAAAATTAGTATGTCAAGTAGTCCAAACAACAATGCCAAGAAATTTTTCCACCATTGCAAGTTGAGTGGCCATTGGAAAGGAAATTGTCAGTGACTTCATCTAGAGCTTCACCCCATCAACTATGAAACCGAGAGAAGAGTGGGAAGAGTAAAGATTGAATAGGATGATGGGCTACCTGCATCTCCAACCCAAGGAGCATAAGTTTTCCAAGGAGTTATAACAACACATAAGGTAAATATCACTATCGAAGAGGATAGTGGGTTGATGTTGACAACAAAGGAAATTGCACTCCAATTGTTGCTTGTGATAATCTAGAAGAAGATTCCCTTTTTGGAGATGTATTAAAGATTGGTGAAAGGAATTCAATGGCATTCCCTTGTCCTTGTACTATCCAAATATAGAATCATTCCCTCACCCTTACTACTGTAGCAGGTTGATGATTGTCACCTACAACCATACATGTGTAGGATTCCTTAAATGTTTCGGTAGAATAAGGTGCTATGATTGCACACAAAGGAGGACATTCAAGTGATCATGTTGTAGAGATAGAGTGCCAGTAAGCATGTTTCGACAACAGAGATTTGTTTCCATGTTGGGAAGAAATTGATCCTAGTACAAAAAGGTAGACCACACTTCTTTTCATGGAGTTGATGTGTGATTACATAGCTGTCGATATCTCACTAAACAAACACAGGAAAAAATTCAAATTGACATCATTGAATACCAAGATAGACCATCTCCAAGTCTGAGAGAGATGGAAATGAATTATGATGAAAGAGTTCAGATACAGAGATTATTCAAAGATGAAATTTAGTGAGTAGACTTCTGCATTGTGAGAACAAGTGAGTCCGGAACCAGAGCCAAAGCCATAGCCAGAACCAAAGCTAGTAGCTAGAGCCATGAACTAGAGCTAGATTCAGAGTTGTAGCCAAGAGCTAGAGTTAGAGCCATGTTCAAGAGAAGAAAAAATAAGGCACATTGTTCCAAATTGGTCCTATAATTTATTGGAGACTAAAAATCCTCTCAATGGGGAGGTGTGATCCTAAATGGATCTGAAAAAATGAATGGTTGTAGAACTCGGTACCGGCAAATGTAATTTGGCAATTAACAAGGTTATATAAAATATTAAGGGAAATGAAAATGTAAAAGTAAATGAGACAAAAGAGAGTAAAAAAAGATTAAATAAAATAGTAAAATGAAATAAGAGAGGAAAATATAGAGAGGAGTGGGAACTAAAATGTCAATTTATTGGTCTTCCTATTACCCCTCATCTCTCCTATATTTCCTTGTGACTTGAATCTCAAAGGGTCTTTTGGCCAAAGAAAGAAGTATGCACATAGAGTCATGAGTTGCATCGTAACCAAAGATTATCGAAATAGAGAATTGAGAAACCATTCAAAGTTGGTTTTCTCGTTTGTGTTTCCACGGAAAATATGGTGTCTCTATATATGATTTTTTCTATGATTTTTGAGTAAATTTTGTGTGTGAGATCTTGCTACTCTTATTTTGTTTAATGTGTTGCTCCGAGTGTGTCAATGGTGACAATTAAGAAAGGAAAGGATAAAATACCATGTATGGCTTATTATTGTTCTTGTATATGCCTAATATGTTTCCTATAGTTGAAGTCATGGTTAAAATGAAGAATTCCCCATTGTATTTATGTTAGCTTCACTTAGAAATTCATTTTCCTATTATTACTTTGTATTTCAATGGCTACCTGATTATTTTAAAGGTGGGAGAATTAATCTTTGTTGTATATTTATAGATTTACTACAAAATTTCATTCTTCCTTAGCAAACAAATATTCTCAACATTTATTTATTTTCCACGATTCATTTTTTTCGGAGATAAGAGATATTTGGTTTCCATTACTTAGTTGTTGCACAAATTTGGCTAGTTTCTAATTGTATTTGTCAAGGTTATTGATTGATGAGGGAAGACATAGCAAGTTATTTTATTTCCCTTGGATACACTTGGAGCATTCTATCTTTCCCGAAGATTGTACATGGGTCGTATAATCCGTACTAGTGTGGCATGGGGCCATCATTGATTCCATGATGTTTACAATTCAATTGTTGGGCATGTGAGCTATCAAAAATCTTGCTTAATGATTTAGCTTGACCTCACATGCAAGCTGAATAATAAAGAGCAGAGTAGAGTTGTAAATAAATTTGCACTCTTAATTGCAATTTGGAGCAGACGCCTTGTAGCCATTGTTGAGGATAAATATATTTGTATAACATGGACAACAAAGACTAGAAGTAATTTTCCACAAAGGATCAATGTTGGTGAAGTGACCAAGCTATAATTCCATCATTTATGGATCATTTCAATTCTGGAAACTCTTCCTTTAGTTGTTCCACTTGAAGTTCTATTGAATAGAATCAACCATCAAATTTTGGGCTTGTTACCCCCTCAGGATAGGGGTAACTAAGGAGATCGTGTCTCGAGGCCCACAAGCAGTAGACATGGAGTTTCAAGAGTTAGATTGATTGGAAGAGCCTGCATGACCCCTCTTATTCATGATTACATCATCATTCATCGTCAAAAATAGAGAAACATCCACTACATCGACTTGGTCCAAGAACACAACAGGTGTTGCTTCATAAGTTAACAAGTTTGGTGTCGTGGTAAGTGCCATTTTAATATTTGAATCATTTGAGCATGTTGCAAAGAATCCTTTCTTTATTATGGAACATTTTCTTGGAATTTATGTTGTTTTCCTAATTTCACCTTCGTGAGTGGCATGGTTTCCTAGTAAGTGGGTCACCCTCGGGAAACGGGTTGCTACTAGGTGCTTCCTTGAAGGGTCATCATACCATTCCCCCTCATACTTACCACTTTCCACTCTTATTTCCCTTCCATCTCCTCATCTTTTGGGTTTTGGGGTTCATTGACTCAAGAAGGGATTGTACCTCCTTTCATGGGAAGAAGGGGATAAATGCCTAGAGGTGTTGTAGCTGGAAAAAGATAAAATCCAATCATTACCCTTCTAGATGATCGCCCTAAGGTCATGATATCAATGAAAATCTATTCCATAAAATTCAAGGACCTTCTAAACACATAAATAATAAATGTCTCGTTTGTTGAGGGAATACACTTGTGATGTATTTTACTTTCCATTGCATATGGCTTTCAATGCATTCCTAGCTTCAAATGGCATTGGAGTACTCTTTAATTTCCCTTGCATATAGTACTCAATTTTTGGAATTTAATAAATTAAATGGAAAAGGGCTTAGAAAAAGGTTGCATTGCAAACGAAGGTGTGACACACCCTCTACAAAGGCACCCAAAAATGACACAATACAAACCCTTGTATGTCAAGAACCCCATATCTAGAAGTCTTTCCCCAAATCCACCTCACACTCAATACATTGTGGATATAGGTTCCTCTTGGGAAACTTCCCTTGACTTGGGGATTGGCTTACCTAATAGGGCACCATGACACCCCTCTCATACCTAAATTGGGAAAAACTTATAAGCTATTTGAGCATTTCTTTAGTTTGAAAAGTAGGGTTTGATGCACATGTTTGGGTGGTTCTTGTATTAGATATGGATTACTTGGCATGATATTGTGACATGTGATCCCTTGGAGAGCGTATTTGCTTGTCTTTGCAGGACCTTTCCCATAGGATGAATGCTAGACCCCACGTCTGGGGAACCATTGATGATGAGCTAATATGGATTTAGGAGCGGAACGAACTGATTAACAGACTGAATACAATAAACACAGAGATATGAATAACAACATAGATATCTAGTGAACAATATCTTCTATTGAATAAATGAAATAGGTTGAAACTGTAAAACTGCAAAGCTGAAACACTTGCTCAAATGGTGGTATTTATCTCTGAGAAGAGATGTGGCTACTACGTGCATCCGTCTGAGAAGAATTATTACAATGAGGCTTCAGAGGCCTTTTTGATATTACTCATGAATTCCAAAACCCTACACCCAAAAACCTAACCCTATGAGGTGAAACACCAAAAGTCTTGTGGGCCACTATGGGTAAGTTGATACCTCAACTTCCTGGGGTCGTACATTTTGCATACGACCTCCATTTTAGGAATGTGATAGCCCGTTGGAAAGGTATTTTAGAGAACTACACATTACATCATCAAACTTAGACTTTGTCTAAAGTTTGACTGTGGCGAGCCAAAAAAACATTGTTTAGGCCTCCAAAACGAACCTGGAAGTACATCAAGATGTGTTGACATGAAAACATACAAAATAAGATAGTTGTATTAGGTGAGAGGCCATCAGTATCCACCTGGAAGATGTGTAGGGATTCAGACAACCCAAGAAGTGTAGAACCCACAATTACAAAGAAGTACAGAAGAACGTGTTGAACTAAAAACTAACAAGAGGAGCTAGTTGGAATAGGTGGGTGGCCACCAATATCCACCTGGATCAATCCTCCCTCCTTAGGAAGAAATAGTCTCCATTACGTTGATTTCCCCCATCAGGTGAGGAAAATTCTTCTAGATTTGGCCCCAAGTCAGCCACTTGCCTTGGTGTAGGATTTTCCCTGCCTTGACAACCTGATAAAGATGGATCCTCTGTTGGCGAGTGCCCTTGACCTGTGTGTCCACTATTTGATCAGTGGATGCATGTTCCATGCAGTCGGGGTTGATCTCTCTTGGTGTCAGTTGTTCTACGATCTATGAGGTGTCCAATAATGGTGGAAAATATGGCCGAAGGAGGTCAACATTGAACAATGGGTGTAAGCCAAGGAATGATGGAGTGTTGAGCTCAAAATCATTGTTACCCATAGCCTTGGTGATGGTGTAAGGCCCATATCGAAGTGGGAAGAGATTCTGATGGGGCCCTGTAAGACTCTCCTTATGTAAGTGTAACCAAACCTTGTCTCCAACTTGAAACTGGTGCGATACCTTGTGTTGATCATGGATCTACTTGTACTTAGCATTGGCTTTCTACAAAATCTCCTGGACCTGTTGGCGTATGTGTTGAATCCGATCAATGAATCCGATGGCTTTTTCGGTCTCAGAATGAACATGGGAAGAGTTTGTTTGTGTGGTGGCAAAAGGTAGTGCAACATCAATGGAACCCAAGGGTTGGAATCCCAGTCCCACCTGAAATGGGCTATGGCCTGTGGAGCAATGGAGATCCTTGTTATAACTGTGTTGAACATAGGGGATACTCGCATCCCATGTACGTGGATGCTTAGAGTTGTACATGTGCATGATGTGCACAATCATCCGATTGACTACCTCTATTTGGTCGTTTGTTTGGGGGTGGAAAGCGGTGGATTTAGTGAGCTTGGTGTCCAACAGTGACTAGAGACTCGACCAAAATGTGTTGAGGAACTTGTTGTCTCGGTCGAAGATGATGGTCTTTAGTATCCCAAAATGGACCCACACTCATTCGAAGAAGAGATTGGTAGTATGTGTCACTGTAATGTTCTTCTTGCACGTTGTGAGGATGGTCATCTTCGAAAACTGATCAAGGACCACAAATACACAATCATTCCCTTGCTTGGTGGATGCAAGGCTAGACATGTAATCCATCGACATGGATTCCCAAGGCTTCTCGGGGGTAGGAAGAGGGGTGTATAAGCCTTTCTTCTTGATGGATGGCTTGGAAATGTCATAGGCGGTGCAAGATCTGATATAATTGATGACGTCCTGTGGAAGTTTTGGCCAATAAAAATGTTTCTAGAGAACGACCACAGTTTTCTACATGCCAAAATGTCATGCCACCCGACTGTAGTGGGCTTCCCAAGTCATCTTTGCATGCTCGCTTGCAGGAACACATAGATGGCCTAGATGGCATAACAACCCGTCCTGAATGTCAAAATTGGTGGCAGTTGCACATGTACCCAAGATATGATAGGTGGTGGCGAAGTCTGGATCTTACTGATAAAGTTGGGGTCACTCAAATGCCTCATGTCCATAGGAATGGAGCACAGTGGTGAGTGTAGCTATGAGAGGTCGACTGAGGAAGTTAGCGACATGATTTGTGCTACATATCTTATACTTGATGTTGAGATGGAACTGTGGCAGGTAGGTGTACCACTTCTAATGATGGTCATTCTGCAACTTCCCTTGTGTCTGTATGAAATTTAGAGGCTTGTGATCAGTGTGGATGATCGTCTCCTTTCCCATAATTTAATGTTTCCATTGACGACAAGATTTTACAATGGAATACATTTCCTTGTCATAGGTGGGGTATTTTCGGACAATATCTGAGAGTGTCTCACTATGGTATGCCATCATATGACAATGTTAAGTGAGAAATATGCCTCCATCATAGTCAGATGCATCAGCCTCAATCTCAAACGGTTGTTGTAGATCAAGAAAGGAGAGTATTGGATCTTAGCACAAGCAATGCTTCAAATCATCAAATGCTCGTTGTTGTTCCTTCCCCCACATGAAATTTTCCCTGCCACTGCCCTTGGTCACATGGTTGAGGGCCCATGCAATATGGGAGAATCCCAACATGAACCGTCAATAGAAATTGGTCAGTCCCAAGTAGCTCCGAAGCTCGGTTAGTGTGGTCGAGGCTAGCCAGTCATGGATGACTTGGATCTTAGCGGGATCGACATGTACCCCATGCTCATCAACAATGTAGCCCAAGTATTGGACCTTGTTCATGCTAAAGAAACATTTTTCCAAGTTGTCATATAGCTTGTGTTGCCGCATAGTGCTCAAAACCTGTTGAATATGTCGCATGTTCTCGTCCCAAGTTTTGTTGAAGATGAGGATGTCATCCAAATATACCACCACAAAAGAGTTGGTGAAGGGTCTCAATACATCATCCATCAACCTCATGAAAGTGATTGGTGCATTTTTTAGGCCAAAGGGCATGACCAACCATTCAAAGAGACCTTATTTAGATTTGAAAGTTGTCTTCCAGACATCAGTTGGTTTGATGGGAACCTGGTGGTAGCCAGACTTTAGGTCAATCTTGTTGAATAACTTTTCCCCCTTGATTTGGTCAAGTAGGTCATCAATCCTTGGAATTGGGTACATGTTTCTGACTGTAATTTTTTTTAATGCTCTATAATCAATGCATAGTCGCCCCTTTTGAAGAAGCTCTTGGAAATGACGCTTGATTTCATCACTTTCCATCAGCGAGCGATGATAGATTGGTCCATTAGGAAGAGGTGCATCGAGGGTTAGATCAATTGGATGCTTGACCTTGTAGTGCTTCAAATAATGAAATATCAAAATTTACCTGCACCTTGAAAGGGGTTGCATGGCTACTTGATGAAGATGATTCTCCTGTGGGAAGCCACCGAAGGATCTGCACAAAGTTGTCCGTCATTTCATTCCTTTGTCGCGCAAGGGCTTCCTTGAGAAACATTTTAAAAGGATCTCTTTCTCCATCATATTTCTTTTCGTCTCCCATGGGTTGTTGTCAAGATCAGTGCAACCAATCTTGCAACAACTTGATTGGTTCGAGTCCCAACTTCTTTTATCCATATCTTATCAGGGACATGCACGAAGAAAAATAAATGAAAAGAAGACCGCTCTGATACCACTGATCTAAATTTAGGAGCAGAATGAACTGATTAATAGATTGAATACAATAAACACATATATATGTAGAACAACAACGATATCTAGTGAACAATATCTTCTATTGAATAAATGAAATAGGCTGAAATTGTAAAATTGCAGAACTGAAACACTTGCTCGAATGGTGGTAGCTATCTCTAAGAAGAGATGTGGCTTCTACGTGCATCTGTCTGAGCATAATGATTACAATGAGGCTCCAGAGGCCTTTTTCATATTACTCATGAATTCCAAAACCCTATACATCCAAAAACCTAACCCTAGGAGGTGAAATGCCAAAAGTTATGTGGGCCCCTATGGGTAAGTTGGTACCTCAACTTCATGGGGTCATAACTTTTGCATACGACCTCCATTTTAGGTGCATGATAGCCCGTTGGAAAGGTATTTTAGATAAATATACATTAAGTCGTCAAAATATGACCCAACTTGGTGTGCAAGTTATGGAAAATATTGGTGAAATATGGTACTGTCTAGTCCCTTTCTTGACGCAGGGTGGTCCATCTGGTGTATTGGTCCTCATAGCTTCTAACATGGTATTATTGTTCTTTAATGTCATCCCTGAAGGAATCCCATGTAGGGGCAACCAAAAGTATTTCATATTCCTCTATGGCCCTTTTCTCAGAGTAAGTGTCCCACCAGTCCTTAACATGGGGGGTGGCCTTGAGGAGTGCAAAAGTAATCTTTTCCCTATTGGAAAAATTATGGACCCAAAAATACCCTTCAAGTAGATTCAACCATTTATATACATCATCCACATCTTCCAGTCCTTCAAATAATGGAATATCAAAATTTACTTGTACCTTGAAGGGGGTTTCATGGCTTCTTGATGAATATGCTTCTCCTGTGGGCAGCCACTGAAGGATCTACACAAAGTTGTCCATCATTTCGTTTCTTTGTCGCGCAAGGGATTCCTTGAGAAACATTTTAAAAGGATCTCTTGCTCCATCATATTTCTTTTCATCTTCCATGGTTTTTTTTTGGGCTCGGCGCGACCAATCTTGCAACGGATCGATTGGACTTTTTGTACCCAAATATTGTCGGGGACATGCACAAAGAAAAATAAATGAAGAGTGAACCGCTTTGATACCACTGATCCATATTTAGGAGAGGAACGAACTGATTAACATAATGAATACAATACACAGAGATATGAAGAAAAACACAGATATCCAGTGAACAATATCTTCTATTGAATAAATGAAATAGTATGAAACTATAAAACTGCAGAACTGAAACACTTGATCGAATGGTGGTAGCTATCTCTGAGAAGAGATGTGGCTTCTACGCACATCTGTCTAAGAAGAATGATTGCAATGAAGCTCCAGAGGCCTTTTTTATATTACTCATGAATTCCAAAACCCTAGACATCCAAAAACCTAATCCTATGAGGTGAAACACCAAAATTCATGTGGGCCCCTATGGGTAAGTTGGTACCTCAACTTCTCGGGGTCGTAACTTTTGCATACGACCTCCATTTTAGGCATGTGATAACCTGTTGGAAAGGTATTTAAGATAAATACACATTACGCTGTCAAAATCTAACTAAGTCTACAGTTTGACTATGGCGAGCCAAAAAACCATTGTTTAGGCCTCCAAAACGGCCCTGGAAGTACAACAAGATGTGTTGACTTGAAAACATACAAAATAAGCCAGTTTGATTAGGTGATAGGCCACCATTATCCAGCTGGAAGATGTGTATGGCTTCATACAACCCAAAAAGTGTAGAACCCACAATTACAAAGAAGTGCATAAGAACGTGTTGAACTAAAAAATGACAAGAGGAGCCAGTTGGAATAGGTGGGTGGCCACCAATATCCACTTGGATCATGAGAATTGTGCATGGAATATGAAGGGTGTTACCTTTGGATTCATTTTGGTATGGTTATAGGATGATACCCCACCTTATTCCACCTGAACGTTGGCCTTTGGAGGCCTATACATCACCTCCCTAGCCCATGACATCACCTAGAGGTTAGGGCTTGATGGATTCATTTGGTGGATCGATCGAGGATGAATTTGACATGGACTCTAGCCTATAGGAGAGTGACACATGTCCTTTGGAGGCCCAATGTTCCACATATTCAACTTGGATGTGATCCAAGTGGTTATTGGTGGCCACCCACCTGTTCCAAAGTCAAACTAGCTCATCTTGACAGTCTTCAGTTCAACATGTTTCTCTGTAATGGGGACATTTCTTTATAGTCATGGATTCTGCAATTATGGGGCTATCCTAAATCCCTACACAACATCTAGGTGGATAGTGGTGGCCTCCCACCTATTCCAACTAGATTATTTTGGAAGTTTTCATGTCAGAACATCTTTATGTACTTCTAGGGTCGTTTTGGGTCTCTAAAAAGTCTTTTCTTGGCTTGCCACAGTCAAACTGTAGATAGAGTCAAAGTTTGAAAACATAATGCATATTTCTTGAAAATACCTTTCCAACGGGCTATCATGCGCCTAAAACGGAGATTGTATGAAAAAATTACAACCCTGAGAAGTTAATGTACTAACTTACCCCAACGGGGCCCACATGACTTTTGGCGCTTCATCTCCTAGGGTTAGGTTTTGGCATTCATGTTTATCATAAAAAGGCTTTCAGAGTCTCCTTGTAATCATATTCTTGCGAATGAGCGTAGCCGTCACATCTCTTCTCATAGATAAAGCTGCCACCATTCTAGCGAGTATTGCACTCTGTATTTTTACAATCTCTTTACATTTATTTCATTAATAGAAATCATGTATTGTTGTATTTCTTTGTTTCTGGAAATTTTTATGTGTGTTTCATTGTAATATCTATGCTTTCATTTCATTCCGAAAATAATCTGGAACAGAATGTCACATCCTAGATCCCATCGTCACCCTTTTATGGCATGATGCCACCCTTCTAGGTTTTTATTTGATGTAAATTTTAATTTTGTAAATTTGAAAGGGAAAATTAAGAAGTAGGCCCTCTTGTGAAAAGACATGACTTTTGAATGAAGTCTTTTAATGGCTCTAATTTCCCATATAAATATGGCTAGCCAACATTTTATTTTATCATAACTTTTCCTCACACAAGTGAGAGAGGTATGAAAGTGTTGATATCTTTGGGGTTATTGGTCTCTTTTACTTATGCACTATCTCTTGGAGGAAAAGTGTGGATGTCTATTGGCTTAGTTTTGGAGGAATTTTCTACAAATTAGGGTTTGTACTTGTCATTGTCTTGGTGAAGTAAGTAAATTTATGCAATTTCATGTTATTTAATGTTTTATTGTGAATGTACTTGTTCAGATTGAAGATTTATTGCTTGGATAAACCCTACAAGAGGATCATAAGTGCTTCCTCCTCTCACAAGGTTGATTTCATCTATAAATTGTGAAGGAAATCCAACCTAGATTTAATCTCCTAGAGCCCTAAAGTGCTAGTACTTTGGGAGTTTGATTCTAAACACTTGATTAATTATTTGCCTCAAGAACTTAAGAAAGGAGAAAAGGTTGCTAGAGCCGAAAAGTGATTGCACTCTAGCAATCCTTCTCTTTAAGGCTTGAAATCTAAGGCCCTAATGTGCTAGCACCTTAGATTTTAAACCCTACCTCTTAGATATTGCTATTATCATTTCTCCAAATAAGTTGTATTTGTTGTTATAAAATATTACATAGCTCTAAAGGCACTAGTCTACTTGCTCTCTCTTGTGAATAAAGTGATCAATTAACTTTCTACTCTTACTCCCTAAATATTTTCACTAATTTTTCTAACTCTAACCTAAGCTAACTCACTAATTTTGTTGTTATTGTTTCAAAATATTGCTACATCCATCTAATTCACACTAATTAGTTGCATATATACCATTCTAATAACAAGCTAACATACTCAGAAATTGCTTGGAAGAATTGGGTATTGATCTATTGGATTTATGCTAGGTTTTCCTTGTTGATTCGTGCAATTATGATCTATTTTACTTGTTGTTGTTACAAAACTCTTATTGTTGTTGTACATTGTTGCACTGCTACAATTTTGTACTAGTTATAATTAATTTTCATTGTCTATTGTCTCTTCATGTATGTATTGAAAACATCATATAAATGTTGTAATTTATTCTTATTTTAGGTAGGTACCCAAAACATCTCCCATCCCCTCAATTTTACAGACATAGACCTTTCACTTAGGTGAACAAGGGAGGGGGTGGTAGGCTTGGCTGCAATACTTGCTACTTTGATCCCTTGAGGTCACCAGATAAGCCTCCTTTGTGGTCAACCTCCTCCATCACTAAAACGAGGGGATTTATCACTACGGTGACAGTGGTAGGATTCCGTATAGTTGCGCAAGATTCTAGGTACTTGTGTCAAGATTTGCACAAGTACAAATCATGTGATAACATTTTGATGTTGTTTTCGGGAAAGATTGTGTCATTATCCTCAATGACATATCTTATGGTAAGATTCTCTCGAAGCCCTTATCTTACAATATTACCTGGCGACTCCATTTAGGGTGATTCCATCACTTCCTTTGATAATCCTAGAAGGGTTATTTGGTGACTCCATTGATGAAAACCCATATCGAACATCATTATAATAACCAACATGTTTTCCCATGGCTTCTTTGAGATGGGATCTGAGAGATATATTTTGACCCTTGGACATGAGTAAACTCATAGGGTACCCTCGACGAATGCTTCCTGAGTACAAAAAGAAACGACTACCCAAGTTTTCTAATGATGGTGACATTGTTGTTGAAGAACATATGAGTAATTTCTGGGATTTATTTCAATTGCATCTCATAGATGATGAAGCTGAAGATTTGGTGATGAAAATTTTCTCAGCCACTCTTCATGACACTACTAAAATATGTTATGATGGTCTCCCTGATAAATGCATTGATACCATGGAACAATTTGAAGAGACCTTCATGAACAGATGGGGCACTGGAAAAGACCCTAACACGTTGTTACAATGTTTCCATGATGTGAGAGAAGAAGAGATTTATGAATAGGGTCACCAGCCCCTTAGAGAGGACAAAGAATTACCTCATGATTCTATTGAGGACAATGAAGAAGCTCCTCATGAAGATGAAGTGTTGGTGTCTACTCCTCCTTTTGATGAAGTCATCCAAGCCTCCATGCCTCCTTCACATGAAGAAGAGAACATGGTAAGTTACACTCATTTTCAGTATTTCAATTATACTCTATTATATGATTCAGAAAGTGAGGAAGTGTTGGAGGAACCCTTGGATGCACTAGACCCTTCATGTTATAATAAAATTCATGATGTGATTACGAGTATTTATGAGTTTATACATATTGGGAGACGTAAATGGGATGTGATTTGTCATGATGTAGATCTCATTTACGACATTGAAGGTCATTTTCAATTATCACCTTTACAACAACCATGTGTGATTTCTATTGATTTAAATGTTTGGCAGTGAGAAGATGTCATGATTACATATTTGTTCCAATCACCCAATGATGACTTACTGCAACATTCTCATGATGATTTCTGGTCATACCCTGGGGGGTATGATATATATTCTTTCGAGCACTTGGATTTAATCTACGAAGAAGATTTTCAACCACAGTTGTGCTTTGATTTTGACGAGGGTAAGGACATGATTTTCCTAGAGAAATATTTTTGTGACAAAGTTTTCCATCCTTCCTCTTTCCCCTCATTTCACTATGTCATTGAGGATGCAGCTGGGAAACATATTCCTTGTCTCGGGCTATCTCTGGGGAAAATAATTTTCTTATCATTTAAGGGTAGGTTGAATGCTTTAGGAAGAAGTTTGACATATCAGTCTCTCAACCTTCCCCTGAGTAGTTGTCAGTCATCCTCCAGATTCATGTTCATCCCTTCTCAAGCGTCGAGGAGTGATACAATCGAGGGTAGTCAACCTTTGTAATATTTGAACCAAACTTATGAGTGTTTATCTTATCACAACCCTATTAAGAGGTGGATTGGGCATTCTTATTCTAATGTGACTTGGCATAGTTTTGTCCCGCCCTCCCACCTCCATGAGTTACACTTTATAATTAGTTATGATATAATGTATGCTTTGACTCATGTTCCTTTTTTTCTTGACTTATGCTTGTTTTGGCTTATGATGAAGCACAAGGGTAGGTGTTGTGATACAGTAATAGCATGGTTGTATTGGTTATATGATTATACCTAGAATTGAGAGTAACCTAGATTAGGTAGGTAGGTTAGGTTAGGCATTTTCATCATGCATGGTATTGTATATATGTTGTGTATTGTTGGCCCTTGGTTATGAAAGGAAACAGAGAACAAGGAAGAAAAGGTAAAAATCGAACTTCGCGGGAGACACAGTGACTATCACTGGGTCGAAGTGAGCAAAAGAGAAGAAAAGATGGAGTGAAGTGAGGAAAATCAAGTCATTGGATGAATAGATTGAGGATGATAGATCAACAAGGAAGAGGGACCTAGGACGACACAGAAAGTGGAGAAATCCACCATTGGATGCTTTGGAGCACTGTGCGAGAAGAAAGGAAAGACAGGCTAGCGAAGCCCTGAAAACACGGGTCAAGTTGACCTAGGGTTTTAGACACCTAGGGTTTTGGACACTTAGGGTTTGGCCTAAAGATGTTGGTGAAAGATTGTAATGTATCAATAGAGGTCTTAAGGGCCTAGGTTTGGTCGGTACTTTTGGGGTTATGATATTGTTATTGATTTAGCTCTATTGTTGTGGTGAGAGGTCATTGTATTGGGAGGGAGAAGTGTTGAAGCCTTCTGGTATTGTAAGATATTCAATTGGGTGCGAAGATCAGGTCCTGCAGTTGGGTGCGCAGGAGGGAGGAGAGAAAGACAGAAGGAGAGAGGATTTGTTGGCCAAGAGTGCAGATCAGAACTGTAAGCTTTGTCTTAATATATATTAGAAGCACAATTCTGTGGACGTAGCCCTAGAGAGAGGGTGAACCACGTACATCTTGTGTTGTGTGAGTGATTAATGCTTTGATCTCTGTCATTCTTATACTGTTATTTGCAATACTGTGTTGGATCAAGATATATAGTTGCTCATAGTAGATCTCGCTGGTAAATGATATATGAATACCATGATTGTTGTTATATAAGATCCCCTTGATATTCCCCTGGTTGTAGACATCTATGTCCTGCAACCCCCCCATCGTTGCTTCGGGTGAGACTGCATCTTCTTTGTAGGTGTTGTCGAAAGGGCCAGTAGCTAAGGCTTGTTGGTGCGCTCTTGGAGTGAACCCTGGGTCTGTCCCCGTGCCAACAAATGGTTCCGTTGTCGGGACCATAATCTTTTTAAGGGTTTGTCAAGGTGGTTCCCATCGAAGACAGAGATTCATAAGTGGATAGAGGATCAAGAGAAGGACTTCGCTGAAGCCCAAAACAAGAACCCTAAACTGAGTACTAAATATTGGCTACAAAGACACATCTTCACCGACATTCACGAGATCTTCTTTGGAGGAATCCATTAGGAGTTACACAAGTGGTTGGCTAGGTTAGCTGACACACAGTTTGAGATCAGATCTAGAACTCCTGTGGTTTGGACACCGACGTTGATCCAGAAGGTCAAGAGAATTGACAACACGGTATCCAGAGTGGTAGATCATTGGTTTGATAGTACCATCAGAGGGTATATCACCGAGTTTGTTGTTGACAGAATAGAATCGTATAGCCAAGCCAAGAGATATTTTTTTAAAGGACCCAGAGGAAAATTTTTGCACTTTATGAAGCTAAGAATCAAGATGCTCTTGCATGAAAATCACATCTTGAAGATACAATATATTGGTCGAACCAGCAAAGGCTAATGTTCAAAATCTCAGACAGCGACAACAACACAGAAGCAGGACATACGCGTAGTGGAAAATTATTCTGAGGGGTTCACCTTGAGAACTTGTTTAAGAAAAACTACGGTGAAGAGGGTTTCTACAACAGAGAAGAGGTAGATATAACCGATGAAGAGCATCCAGAGCCCACCAAAACAGAAGAAGGGGAAGCTGAAGAACTGCACCAAAGTGAGCCGGAAAACTCAGGAACTTCTTGGACTATTGAAGTTAGTAACGTTAATCCTCTTGTTGTCCCAACAGTACTTAGCAGTCCAAATAGTCAGAACCACCAGAATCCTTAGAGTACTATTACTAGTAGCTCAGCATCTACCCAGACAAGAAGCCTAGTCAGCTCTATGGCAGATGAAATGAGACTCCCTATCTTTAGAGGAGATGGATCTGAAGATCCATATCAGCATTGGTTTCTGTGTGAAGCCGTATGGAACATTAAAAGTATCACCGATGAAGCCACCAAGAGGACCCAGTTCAGCACTACGTTAAGGGACTACGCACTGAGCTGGTACATCAAACTTGTCCAAGGACTGGAACAACCTAAGCCCCTGAATGAGATCAAGAATGCGTTGATTGAAGAGTTTAAGAAACCTAAGTCGGAGTCACAATGTATTACAGAACTAAAAGAGATTAAACAAAGGGTAGCATAACCTGTTTGGGAGTTCGACCAAAGATTCAAGACCCTGACAGTCCGATTAACTTTTCAAATCCTCGATTAACAGAACAAAGAATGGTTCATCATTGTGTTGTTGCCACACATAAGATTCCCTTTGATGCAGTATAAGATTGCATCATAGGCAGAATCTTTGGAGATCGCCATGAAGCTTGAATCAACACCAATGGGAGAATCTATCTCAGGCATTAGCCAGATCATGAGCCAGCTAACTAGTTTGTCTTTACAGGTCGAGGATATGAATAAAGATAAGGGAAAAGACAAAAGGGAATATATATGGTGTGTAAGATGAAGATCTGAAGGCCATGATAAGGAACATTGCCCCTTATTTCATGAGTACTTGGCCTCAAGGGTGCCGAGCCCCTTGAAGCAAGTCAACCTACCCTGGTGCGATGTATGCAGAAATAGGCATCACCCAGGTGAGTGCTACTACATGCAGAAGTATGTTCAGACACCCACAAACTTGTATTGTACATTATGTAAATCAGTTGGGCATGATGATAAATATTGTAGAGCTTATGATCTCATGCATGAAAGGTCGAGAGACATATAAAATATTGAAGCCGAAGTACAACAAGAAGGAAACACTCAGAAGTACAACTCTCTGGGGAGAGGAAACTTCAATTCTCGCGGGGGGTACAGAGGACGAGGATGAGGAGGAGGTATGGGCCGAGGTCGAGGACAAATAATCTATTACAACTGTGTGTAGCCTGGACATTTAGCCAGGGATTTCTAGAATCCTTGTACAACCTGTAGTTACTGTAACTCCTTCGAACATGTCATAGAGGAATGCCCTGTGTTGCTGGCTAAACTTCAGGAAAGATGAGGACCTCAGCAGAACCCACAAATATAACTGATATATGTTGAACCTCGCGGAGCAGACCCTAGAGTCGTTGTTATTACTCGAGGAGGCGCTACTATAGGAGAAGATAGAGAAGCCCAAGGAAAGATTGAAAATGACCACGGAGTCAGGAAAGCTACAGAAAAAACACTAATGTTCGATGCTAAGAAAGAAAGACGGATATTCGAGGAGGCAAGAAAAGAGTTCAGAAGAGGTCAAGGATATTCATCAAAGAAACCACCAGAAATCAAAGAATATGGCATGCCTCAGGTGTTTGACCCGTCTGCATCGCCAACAGAAGGGAAAGAGGTAAGCAAACTCATGGAATTTTTGTGCACTTGTGTTAAGATGATTCAGGATAAAAGCGTTGTACAAGAATTACAAGATTTAATCAAGCAGTATGAGCTAGGAAAGATAGACCCCTTACTAAATATGGCAGTACACCAAATTGGAAAAAGGAGAAGGACAAATAAATAATTACACTTGAATGCTCAGATAGGAGAGTATGAGATAGACTATGTGGTCCTAGACTTAGGGTCAGAGGTCAATGTCATGACGAAGCAGACTTGGGCATTGATGGGAAAACCCAATATTATATATTCCCCTATTAGGCTTCGCATGGCTAATCAGAAAGTTGTCAGCCCATTTGGACGGTTAGAGCATGTCCCAGTAGACATCGATCGAGTAAGAACCTTTGCAGATTTTGAGGTAATTGAAATTGTTGATGATAGATGCCCTTACCCTACATTGTTAGGAATTGATTGGGCCTTTGACAATTCTATTGTTGTTGATCTAAAGAAAAGACGCATGAAATTTGAGAAATTTTCCCTTAGGGTCATTGCACCTTTAGATACAGATGAGGGTCCCTGATATATAGAGCCTAACAGAGAAGAAGACCACACATTTGAACTGGAAAACATTTACAAATTAACATCCAGACAAAAGGATAATATCAACCCTACAGCTAATGGGAATCTAAGTTGGCGAACTGACAACGCATGTTCATCTGACTCAGAAGAAGCATTGTAGAACTGGCAGAACCAGATGTATGAAGTATCTACAAGAAGATGTGCTAGGGTAACCAGAGAAGTTCATCGGATCGACGCAACAGTGAGTAATCTACCCATATTTGATGGGTTGAACCCTTTAGATAACTTCTTATCAGAATTTGAGACAAGTGTACCAACACAACAGAGGATGTTGGAAATGGATGAGTCCATGAAGGCCACACCAACAAGATGGTGGGGAACGCACAAGGGAAACATCGCAGACTGGACACAATGTCAAACTTTGATGACAGTGCAGTTTTCGACACAAGTAGGAAGTTGCGCAGTAAGATACATAGGTCGAAGCTACCCAAAGGACCACATATGTAGTTGTGAAGAGGCCTAGAGCGACATTCTTAGAGAAAAATGGGTACACAAATTCGTCAATACGTTGGATACTACCCCGATCAACTAGTACCTTCAAGCAGAGTTGCGCCTCGTCACCTCAGAATGGGAAGGTATGATCCAGAATTTTATAACCACCTTTTTGTTTGAAAGTGAATTTCCTTCAGTAGATCAAGCACTACATATGGTGAGACATAAAGTATTTAAGGAGGCAACTGGCCCCCCTTTGGAGCAAGAAGAGGATGAATGGACTGAGCCCCTCCAGAAACTGCAGATCTGCTACAACATAAATGCCAACGAAGATGATGACCCAAGGAAGGTGAATATCGCAGAAACAGAAAGCTAGAGAGATGTGGAAGGACCAGGAGTTGAACTACGATTCATTGGACAACCGATAAAGATAAAGAAAGTCAATATTGGGACAGAGGGGACACCAAATCTTGCCAATATCGGAGATTACTGGGACACTGCTACCATTGACAAAATCACAGAATTATTGCACGAGTATTAGGACTTGTTCCCGACCAAGTTCACTGATATGAAGGGTATAAAAGGACCTATGGGAGAAATGAGAATACCTTTGAAACCAGATGCAAATCCAGTCAAGCAAAGACCCTACAGATTGAACCCGAAATATAAGGAAAAAGTGAAGATTGAGCTCAACAGAATGCTGGAAGCAGGGATTATTGAACCTGTCAAGGAGTCAGAATGGATTAGCCCCATGGTAGTGCAAGATAAGAAGACAGGTGATATTAGGATTTGCGTAGATCTCAGGAAGATGAATGATGCTTGTCTACATGATCCTTTCCCTACACCATTCACAGACGAAGTGTTGGATAACGTGGGAGGCCAAGAAGTATATTCTTTTACAGATGGATTTTTAGGATACCATCAGATACGCATCACCAAGGAGGACCGCCATAAGACTATTTCTTCCACAGAGTAGGGATCCTACCAATATATAGTAATTCCATTTGGATTGAAGAATTCCCCAGCCATATTTTCCAGGGTGGTGGTTGAAGCATTCAAATAATTTTTGCATAAGTTTTTAGAAGCATACTTTGATGACAGGACTATTTTTAGTTTGTTGAAAAATCATATTGAATGTCTAAGTCTAATGTTGGATAAATGCGGGCAGTGTCAAATTTATTTGAATTTGAAGAAGTGCATCTTCTTCTCATCATTTGGAGTATTATTAGGTCATATTGTATGCAACCAAGGATTGTTGGTGGATCCATCCAAGATTGCAATCATATTTGATTTGCCACCACCTACTCCAGTCAATCAACTGTGCACTGTGCTAGGACATACTAGCTATTATAGGAAATTTATCAAAGGATATGCTCAGATTACTGTGCCAATGGAGAAGTTATTAAAGAAAGACTGTCAGTTCAGTTGGACAGAAGAATGCCAGCAGAGCTTCGACACACTGAAACAAAAGATGGTAACTGCACCTATTCTAGTCTTTCTAGACTGGAGCAAGGAATTTCATGTGCATGTTGATGCGTCTTCCATTGCATTAGGAGAAGTATTGGAACAACCTGGAGAAGGATACATTGATCATCCATTAGCATTTATCAGCAGGAAGCTATCCATAGATGAAGTTAATTACACCACTATAGAGCGAGAGGGACTAGCCATGGTGTATGCGTTGCAAAAATTCCGCCACTACTTGTTGGGAGGACACTTTAAAATGTTTACTGATCACTTTGTGTTGAAGTACCTAGTCAACAAGCCAGTGTTGGGGGGGAGAATCTGCAGATGGCTTCTGATGTTTCAAGAGTGTGATTTTGAGATCATAGTTAAGCCAAGAAAAATGAACAAAGGCCCAAACCACCTGTCGAGGTTGGAACATGGCGAAGAACCTACCAGTCTGGAGGATACGTTACCGGATGCACAACTGCTCGCCATTAGAAATATTGATGACCACTTCGCAGACATAGTCCAGTTCCCCTCAACAGGAATGGCTCTGAGTGAGTGTACAATCTCCCAGAAGAAACAGCTAGTGGTGCGCACTGCAAATTTTTCGCTAATAGTTGGCCAGCTATATAAAATAGGACTTGATGAGATACTAAGAAGATGCGTTATGGAAACAGAGTGCCTGATGATCCTCGCAGAATCTCATGAAGGCATCGCAGGAGGACATTATGCAGGGAAATAAACTATGCAGAAGGTTCTGCGAGTTGGCCTTTGGTGGCCTACATTACACAGAGATGCTAAAGAGTATACCAGAGCATGTGATGTATGCCAGGGAGTTGGAAAACCATCCTGAAGAGATGAGATGCCATTAGCACCGCAGATGACCCTGCAGGCATTTGAAAAATGGGCCATTGACTTCGTGGGACCTATAAACCCACCAGGGAAGCGCACAGGAGCAAGGTATATTATCACTGCGACATAATACCTGACTAGATGGGCCGAAGCAAGAGAAGTCAAGGATTGTAGTGCAGCTACAACTGTGTGTTTTATATTTGATGACATAATAACCAGGTTTGGATGCCCTAAGGTCCTTATGAGTGATTAAGGTACACACTTCATCAATAGGACAGTTGAATCCATGAATGAAGAATTTGCAGTCCATCATCAGAAGAGTACACCTTATCATCCACAAGAAAATAGAACAGTTGAAGCATTCAACAAGATCTTGGAGACATCATTGACAAAGATTTGTAGTGTGAACAGGGATGACTGGGAATTAAGAGTACCAGCAGTACTCTGGGATTATAGAACCACTTGCAATAAATTAACAATGCAAACCCCTTTCAAGCTGGTTTATGGTCTTGAAGTTGTTGTCCCAAT
The DNA here is from genome assembly GCA_000966675.3 of Picea glauca. Classification (NCBI taxonomy): domain Eukaryota; kingdom Viridiplantae; phylum Streptophyta; class Pinopsida; order Pinales; family Pinaceae; genus Picea; species Picea glauca. The sequence goes on from JZKD02S1676053.1 coordinate 265,853, forward strand.
GGAGTACTTGGTACCGAGCTTAAGAAATGTTGCATTTACAGACATGGATGATAGTGGCATTGTTCATGAGAGGTTAGTATAGTTATTTGAACTAGAAGAAGACAGATTCATTACAGGCTTCCATCAGCAAGTTCATAAGGAACGAGAAAAGGCCTACCACGACAGGCACATCAAGAAAAAGATATTCAGGCAAGGTGATTTAGTACTGGTATACGACAGTAAGTTTATCAAACACCCTGGGAAGTTTAGAATGCATTGGCTTGGACAATATGAGATCGCCTATGTCACAGAAGGAGGAGCTACATAGCTGAAGACGTTGAATGGAGAATGGAAAGAAGGATTGGTGAATGGTAGTCGGTTGAAGTTGTACTATGACAACCAGCTGCCTCACAGCTCCAAGTAAAAGCATGAGGAAAAGGGTTTAGGTACCAGGTGTAGCTGAAAATGGGTACCAAACACAGAAAAGATAGTCTGCACAAGGATAGGAAGGAGGCATAAAGCAGAAAGCAAAGGCTACACTACGCAGTCCAAAGTCGAAGTAAAACAAAAGGAGCAGATCTGAAGTTCCTCGAGACGAGTCACAGGTGAGTGTTGGGGGCCTGTTGGCCCTTGGTTATGAAAGGAAATAGAGAAGAAGGAAGAAAAGGTAAAAATCGAACTTCACGGGAGACATAGTGACTATCACTGGGTCGAAGTGAGCAAAAGAGCAGAAAAGATGGAGCGAAGTGAGAAAAAGAAAGTTGTTGGATGAAGAGATCGAGGATGACAGATCAACAAGGAAGATGGACCTAGGACGACCTAGGAAGTGGAGAAATCCACCATTGGATGCTTTGGAGCACCGCGCGAGAAGAAAGGAAAGACATGCTGGCGAAGCCCTGAAAACACAGGTCAAGTTGACCTAGGGTTTTGGACACTTAGGGTTTGGCCTAAAGATGTCGGTGAAAGATTGTAAGGTATAAATAGAGGTCTTAAGGGCCTAGGTTTGGTCGGTACTTTTGGAGTTATGATATTGTTATTGATTTAGCTCTATTGTTGTGGTGAGAGGTCATTGTATTGGGAGGGAGAAGTGTTAAAGCCTTTTGGTATTGTAAGATCTTCAACTGGGTGTGAAGATCAGGTCCTGCAGCTGGGTGTGCAGGAGGGAGGAGAGAAAGACACAAGGAGAGAGAGGATTTGTTGGCCAAGAATGCAGATCATAACTGTAAGCTTTGTCTTAATATATATTAGAAGCACAGTTCTGTGGACGTAGCCCTAGAGAGAGGGTGAACCACGTACATCTTGTGTTGTGTGAGTGATTAATGCTTTGATCTCTGTCATTCTTATACTGTTATTTGCAATACTATGTTGGATCAAGATATATAGCTGCGCAGAGTAGATCTTGTTGGTAAATGATATATGAATATCGTGATTGTTGTTATATAAGATCCCCTTGATATTCCCTTGGTTGTAGACATATCTATCCTGCAACCCCCCCCATCGTTGCTTCGAGTGAGACTGCATCTGCTTCGCAGGTGTTGCCAAAAGGGCCAGTAGCTAAGGCTTGTTGGTGTGCTCTTGGAGTGAACCCTGGGTCTGCCCCCGTGCCAACATGTATCATGGTGGTATAGTTGAATTTTGCGTTGATTTGCATACATTATTATGATTTACATATTCTTCTCTTGCATCATTACATATTGCTAGGTTACATTCTTATGCTCATGATATTGCTATGTTAGAAGAAAATTTTCAAAAAATTAATTTCAAGTTTTTCTTTAGATGTTAGTGGTTTTTCATATGAACAAGGAGTGAGTTACACCACCCCTCAATATCACAACAATTTTATTGTTTCAATGTGTGTAGGCACAGGTCGTACCAAGATATGTTGAGGTTCCCATGTGCTCTACGATGATCATGTGTCCCCATGTACGAGCCCGATGTTACCCCCTTGGGCTAGGGGTAACTAAGGAGATCATGTATCGAGGCCCACAAGTATCATACATGGAGTTCCAAGAGTTATATTGACCGACAGAGCTCGTAGGACCCCTCCTATTCATGATTGCATCAGCATTCATCGTTGACAGCAAAGTAGCATCTAGTACATCGGCTTGGTCCAAGAAGATAGTAGGTCTTGCTTCATGAGGTAACAAGTCTAGTGTCATGGTAAGTGTCATTTTAACATTTTAAGAATTTGAGCTTGTTGTAAAGAATCCTTTCTTGGAATTTGCAAAGAATCCTTAAATTTCCCATGAAAATAGTTACTTTGGGAATTGTAACTTTGTTCCAAGTAATACATTGCAAATCTATCTAGAAATGATGCAAGGCCATTTGTAAATGAGTATAGATTTTATTTATTTTGTCCTACATTAATAATCATAAAAGCATTGAATTATTGGCATAACTATGAAATTCTAAATCAAGTGTGTTTGAAAATTAAACATTTGGGAATAACAAAGTTTGCAGATTTGTAATTCTCAGTTTCACTTGTTTGGCTTTCCTTCATTATCTCCTCTAGTAGCTTTGTCAAGTTCATCAACAAATTATTTTCTCCTTTTAGGACCTTATGTTGGGGGAGGAAAGTGTGCAAAACTAGATGATGCATAAGAGAACTTAATAGTGACCATCCTTTCCAAAAAATATCTTCCACACTCTAGGGTATTACCCAAATCCATCTTGAACTTTTTGGAAAGATGGAGCCACTGGATGGTCCAACCCTAAAGTGATTGACGTTAATGTTTTTTGGAACTCATTTGTGACAAATTCCATGCATTTTTATAGGAAGTGAATATGTGATGCTTCACCAAGCAATTGCATAAGTAACTCAAAAAAGTCTCAAATATGTTTCAAGACTCTTTCATGTCCATGGATTGGATTAACATTAGTGGAAGAAGCCATCGAACTATTAACATTATCATTTACTTGCAAAGCGAGAAACGAAAATTCATATTAATAGTAAAAGAGTGATAACAAACATAAAACAAATCAAGTTATTAAATGAATACCATGACAAGACCATGGATCCTGAAGATGGATCCTGTTGTGGATCTGAAATGTTGACAAGCTATCAAAAACATTGTGGTTCTTCCGACAATTTCTAAACAAATCTCTCACCACATAAATCTAAATGATAAGACCATCCAAGTCATCTACAATTTCAAAGCCATCGTTTTCAACTATTTTATAAAAGAACATTGCCCCATCTTAGACCACAACAACTAATGATCTAAATATTCAATATAAAATACTCAAATCACTTAGTATGGGGTCGTTTCATTGATTATTATTTCTATATCTTTGTGTTCCAACCCTTTTTTGTCCCTCATCATGCTAACCTTAACAACATGCTTGCAAAAATATCCATTTTTTCCAAGTTGCAATCACACGTAACAAAGTTTTAACATGATTTCCATACATATATGCTTTATCAATATCATGTTGGCTTTGCACCCATGCTATCGAAGCATATGAGTGGTGCATTATCACATTATGATCTGGAATAGATTGTACTCTTACCCTGTTATAAGCTTCTATTTTCTCCACCTTGTAATTTCTATGGAAACCATTTTCCTTTTTGCATTGACACCACCAATAAAAAATGTGGACAATTGTTGACAATTAATGCACCAACTAGGCCATGCAACAATGTGAAGTTACTCATATTGACTTTAAAATATGTGTTTAAGGTGTGAATGACATGACTAGGTAGCCCATGATTTGTTTCTTGTCCAATGTGCTTTAACTTACGACAACATTTTTCCCACATTTTTTATGAACATCAAAGAACATATGTTAATAACTAGAAAATATGTTAATAAGTTCAACATCCAGAATGGGAAAATAACTAAAAACATAGGAAAATTTACACTATAAAATATATATTTTAAATAAAAATTACAAAAAATTGCATCCCAATAATTTTCTTAAAAGTATGTGAAACCTAAATAAATTTTTTACCAAAGGAAATATATTTCTTATAGTGAGAAAAAATTATAGCAAAACTCTGCTATCTAAAACTATATAGAAATTTGAAGTATGTGAAATCTAAAACTAAAGCTATTTGAAATTTTGAAGTATGTGAAATATGAAACTATAGCTATAATTGAATTCTAAAATCTACAACTATAAACTATAGCAGAAGTATGTGAAAATTTAAACTATAGAAAATTATAGTATAGAGCCAAACCTATTATGTCCAACCATTGTGCTTGAAAGTACACAATAAAGATGGTTTCTCTTGGAAATCATTTAAAAATTTGTTGGCCTCCTCAAACACAACATCTACATTTTTATGGGTGTGCATAACGTCACCTAAACACTTAAACATGGCATGCCTTATAGAATTATCTTTAACTTTCATCACAAAAATTCTTAACCATGCCCTTATAACATGCTAATTGCATAAGTAGATTTCATATCGAAATGTCACCCTACTATACATAGATGCTATACAACGTTGAAAATGTATGCCTATTTGTATAATGAGTCTTTAATGATGTATGCATCATTGGATTTTGAGGAATGGAAAAAAGACACCCTCATGGTTATGTGTACCTGGTTGCACCAATCTTGGTTGCTACATCATCTACCATGAATGCATTCAAATTCCATTCCAACCTAACCATGTGTACTTTAAGTAGTATTTCCATCCACTTGGCAATATCAAAAGTCATAGATCTCGACACAAGAACCCATGCCATTGTGTTATAACCCTAAATTGCACCACACATGCTTACCTAGCATTAGGCCAACTCATATCCTTTCATTGCCAAAACGTCTGCTGAACAACCTCCTTGAAAATCCTCTTGGGTCAAGGCTCACGCGCCCTAACCCATTACTGCACGCGTGTGCACGCTGGCAGGCCCACTACAGCCCGCGTGTATCTAACAAAACACAAAAATAGGAAAGTTGTCGACGGAACAAAAGCTATGGGTCAGTTAACTGAAACTCCCGGCCATGCATGGCCGAGAGTTCATCCAAAACCCTAGCTCCTTCTAGCCTATAAAAGAAGGGGTAGGGGTACCATTTGGAAGAGAAAAATTATAGCGAAGAAACTCTGCCCATTTTCCGAATCCATTGTCCCAACCCTTTAGTCTTTCTTCAAGCCAAAGGAGAATTAATGCAAAGCAGTTGGAGGACAGAAGAGGAAGAGCCCAGGATCAGGATCAAGGAGCGGTGGCCGGTCTCGACTTTGATTGTAAGTTGATTCAATTTTTCAAATAATAAAAGAATACTTTTCCCATCCCAATGCATGAGTTATCTATGGTTTGTTTAATTTATGCTTAATTTCTAACCCTCAAGTAGAAAAGTAGCATGCATGCATAGTTGTTTGCCTTGACTGCAGGTTATCTTTGGAAGGAGTAGCGCAAGAAAGCGGTTAAAGCGCAACGGAGGATCTACACCAAACATCAGTAACAAGGTTAGTAGTTCCTTTCCATGCATGTATCGTGAAAGAGGGGTTTAAGTTTTGGGTGGTAGGTTAAAAAGTAATTTCTTTACGGTCAAAATCTGCATGCAAGTCTGACCCTAGTTTGCTAGTCCGTAGGGTATTTTTCCCAACAACACATTGGAACACCATTATGTTGGAAATCAAATGCTAATAATATATAAAGTTGGAAGTGCATACAAATAAATAGGACATTGGTTATATGTTTGGATCATCTTATAAATAATAAACAATAGCAAGAAAATACATAAGGATATATAAACTTACCTTAAAGCATTTTGTTCCAAATGTAGATTCCATTGCTAATATACTATTGTGGCTATATTTTTTCATCCATTCTAGTTGCAATTTTGTTCCAAATGTAGAGTCCATTGCTAATATACTATTGTGGCTATAGTTTTTCATCCATTCTAATTACAATGGTTGTTGAATGCCTAAAATTAAGAGAATGTGTCCCTTGTCATATATGGCATTGCCAAACTCTGAGTAAAATACTTTATCAAGATTTATAGCCTACCATATACACACACTTTGAGTGTTATTCTTGTCAAACATATATTGGGCATGTTTTAATCTCATCTTTGTATTGTGAATGCCATCACAAGTAAGAAAAATATTCCAATCAAATTCAAAATTATATGAGGTTACCTTCTCATGTATTAATTCATGATGTTGGGGATGTACACATTCAAATAATTTTCCCAACAACAAATATATTTCTAACCATTGAAGTGGGTCTTTGCTAATATGTGGTGCATGGTACACCCTTGTGCCTACAAAATCATCAACCTCGTGTCCATGGCAAGGTTTACCTACAATCTCTATATGATTCATCTCAATACAACCAATCATGGTGTGTTATGGTGCCTTCTTGTATATGTGACAATTGAAATGACAAATGCAACCATGTCTTAAATCCTTAAAACATGGACGACTCCATGTACCTTGTTTGGGCACTTTTGATATATCATAAGATAGTGCATCAATCTCTCGGTAATCCTATGGCCCACATGAAAACCAAAACCTGCAAACAACAAAAAAATATTAACATGTTGAAATTTGAATTGAAAACAAAATTAATATAAGAAAAAGTAAGTAGCAGCATAATACTTGAATTATATCTTCCAAAGGGGCATTAATTCTACAATTTTGATTTCTAGAATTTTCATTTTCTTGATTAGATTTCCTATAATAAAACTTTCAAAATCTTGTCATATACAATAGTTTCCTAGTTTCCTTCTCTCCCCAATAACAAACTCATTATATCTATTTGATTTTATCTAAAAAACATTTTTATCTCCAATCATACTCTAGTGCAAATTACAAGAAGAAAATATTATTTTTTCCAGGTCATGTACCTCAAGAGCTAGAAGTTATTGTCATTTCACACACATCTGCAAGGTGTATGACTTGAGTTGGTTCTAGATTTTTGAAATGAAATCCGTAAATAGTATTAAACCTAATATGTAGTAAAGAATTCATCGAAGTTGAAAAGTAGAAAATTGGTGTTTTTCATTGATAATGTGTAATTTCTATTTTTTGAATTTTGTTCTACTCATTCAATAACTAAATTAGTCTTGGTCCTTAATAATGAAGTTTTGTTCAAAATTTTGAATTAGCTAAGTATGTTTGATCAAGATTAAAAATTCCACATGGTGTGGCATGCCAAAACCAACATTTTTCCCAAATTTTTAATATTTCCATCCTCACAAGTACTAAAACCAAGATTGAAATTCAAATTAACATATTTAAAAAAAAAAAAAAAAAAAAACCTTAAGATCAAGTTGTTGTCGAGATGAGTTCAGTAGTAGGTAGCAGGGGGGCCATCCTTGTAATTAATAGAGCGATGGTTGATTTTCCAATTTCTAATATTCATTTGGATATATTTGAATTCTTAAGGTTAGTTGAAGAGGGTGAAGAGTCAAAGATATTTGAAGTAGGGGTTACAAGTGGTATGCATGTGTTCCTTAGCTCAAAATGGGGTCTAGTCTTAGAAATTATTAGATTCTAGATGATGGTTTCCAATTGGTGGTCCCCATGTCAATCTGTATGATGCTTCATTTGCACACACAACATAGGTGTCAAAGATTAACTATGTAACAACATTCTACACTTTTGCTAAATAGTGTCATAATGAAATCACATAGACACGGGGAATATAATTGTCAATGTTAGCTCTATCAGGAGACTTAAAAACCATGGAAGTTTATCTTACAACAATTCCCTTTCATCTACATTTATTTCTTTCATTACAATTTGGTTTCTTTTAAATACACATCTATTACCTGAAGATCCTAGGGTATTTTTGTCAATGATGGTGATGGAAATTGATTTGCTATAAGAGAGCCATACTTTTACCAAGAGGAGAACCTAATAATGTTTTATCTCTCTATTTACAAGCTACAAATAATCCCAAATTGTCATTTGATTGGCCAATGCTAGTTCAATTTTCTTTTGGACTATATGGCCATAATAAACAGAGAATCACTTTTGTGGGGATGAGTCTTAAGATGTAACTTAGTAAGTTTATTTAGGAATGATTCACATGTACTATATACTTCCCAATCCAATGGCACACAATACATGTATGTAAGGAACTAGACATTGTTACATACACATAACATGACTAGATATAATGAATTTTGATCTTAGTCACTAGGGGTGTTTTTCTTAGTTCGTTCTTTGTCTTTTGCTAGAATAAATTCTAGTTTAGTTTGAATCACTTCTAGTGTTGGTTATTGATATTGTAAATACATCTCCTCATTATTTTTTAGTTTGATATTTCCATAGAAAAGTAGTCCCAAAATATAGAATGACTCTTGCTTCATTATCAACATGTCTAGGGAGTGCAATTACACTCTCAATCAATTGGTAGTAATTATCCCATAGGTTTCCCTACTATGATACCATCCCACATCACCTAATGTTCTTGGTGCATCCATATATGGTATAACATGTATATCATTTTTAAGAAAATCACCAAGCGCAAAAAATGTGAAATCATTATGGACCTGCAAATAATCTTCAATGGATCCAAAGGGGAAATAATACTCAAATTGAGGTTATCGAAGGTAAAGAAGTCATCACTAACACTCGTTATGAGTGGAGATGGGCTAAATCTTCGCGTCAAGCCTAGAAGGGTAAACTATAGAGCATAGTTTCATTTTGCAGTGAGGCACTACAGACAGCGAGTTATAATCAATGGTACAATACAAAATATTGTTTCTATTGCTAAAGGGATCTATAATACTTAGAAAGAGATAATGTGAAAATTATTAGAAAACATTGTGTCAAATAATAAGCATACAAACTAGAAAACACCATAAGCACAAAATCGTCTTTCAACACATTGACATTTCATCAACTCTAGACATGCTAATATTAGATATTAGAAATTGCATTTTATAATTGCATATTGGTATCTTGATAAACATAATTTTACAGGTTTGTTTACTTTTTCAAGTTCATCTTATGAAAATAAGTGGGTTGATTTATGCACAAGTGGATTGATTGTCTTCACCATTGTGATTGAGATTAATAGAATATTGTGTAGGAGAGTATAATATACCTTGGTCACACCTCTACTTAATCTTTATAGCTCAACCTCTCTTGCTCTGTCTGTGATTATGCTTGGTGTTCATAGGGGCCTAGGGAATATAGAGGGACTATAACTAATCTGTAAATGGTAGGTCTATGGCTCACATGTCTCACAGATCCTTTGCAGAATTTGCTTTTTTATCTATATATCAAACTAAAACAGAGTGCTTTGTTCTCATAAAGGCCACTAATCCTTTGTTTTTTTCATTGTAAAATGATCTCTCTTCTCTTGTATTCTAAGCCTTCTCCTAGTTGTAACCTACACAAAACAACAAATGGAAAATGTGATAACAAAATGTATCCTATTGTCCAATATGCCAATCAACACAAATTTCTAGCTTTTGTGCTCAATCCAATCTGAGTGCAACTAAGTCTTGTATTCTAAATTGATTGGATAGCTCCAAGGCTTGGGTGTAATGAAGAATGTTGTTGTATTTGTTGTTTGTGTAATTCTAATTCACTGCCTCTTCTACAACCTTTCAATGTAACAACTTTTGTAGCCACAAGTTACACATCCATAGTTTCTGCAGCAATAGCTTCCATAGCAATAGCTTCTATAGCAAACAACTTTTGTAGAAAATCACTTTTGTAGAAACACTTTCATGGAGAGAGTTCTTACGGCTAGTGACATAAGTGGGGATGCCCAACTATAGGGAAGTGACCCAGCAAAATAAAAACATGGACTAGATGGTAAAAACAAGACATCCAATGAGTCATCCAATGATAAATAATGCTTATCGTGACAGTTGAGTCAATAGACAGTAAATGAAACATTTGGTGGGAGGATTTAATGGCTCAACGCTGGTCAGAAACACCCAAAGGACAAATTGAGTCACTTAGCACTAGTGAAATACATCCAGGGGTGAATTTAGGCACTGAACAAAGGAAAAAAAACCTTCAAGGATGAATTTAGACACTCAACAATGAACAAAAACACCCAAGGATCTATAAATTCGCCCAAGCAGTAAACAACACACCCAGGTAGTAGGTAAAACGCCCAACAACTAGTTACTAAGTGCTACCCGTATGGCTTCCATACAACCTATGGGTGATAGAAATTCGAAGGTAGAAGTGAGCTCGCCCAGGCACAAAGAAAA
>JZKD02S1676053.1:284009-295497 GCA_000966675.3 Picea glauca
ATTAGCCAAATCTGAAATGACCAAATTCAACATGGTGAAAGATGAATTTGTAGACCTTGGGAGAGAGATAAAGGAGTTTTATATGAGAGTATAAGATGGGAAAGTTAGGATCCTTCACCCACTGATTATTATTTCTCATTGGTTGCATAGAGACAAGTTTTATTCCTCCAAGGTATTCATAGAAATCATTCAACATATTGGATTTTTTTTGCATACACTAAAGAGAATTATAAGGGAAGAATGTCCCTGACACATTGTTGTGTAGAGAAAGGGAAGCATGTTGTCAGGTACCCACATTCATAAAGACAACCATCATGATGATTTTGGCTTGCCATCTAGGATGTCATGAGAAATGTCAACATTCAAGTGAAGAACAATGTTCACATGCACAAATCCTAAAATAACAGTCATGTTGAAATTTGTCAAATGTATGAAATTGAACATTCTGATCACTTTGGTATGTTTCTATATTCTCTCTAAGTTTCCATAGTATTTCCTTCTCGAACAATCATGCATTCCATCGAGGTGAAAATTGCTTCACAAATTAGATCAATAGGAGTATTCCTCACTTGAAAAAACATTTGCTTGAAGTAATCAAATATAAATCTGTGTCTATTTGACATCACAATGAAATGTGCATCATTCCCCATAGATGCACCTTATAGGAAATTTATAGGACGTTTCAAAACTTCCTACACAGTTTATAAGATGTTTCAAAACTTCATACACAATTTATATCCAAAACGCTTTACAACAATCATGAGAATTGTCATCATTCAAGAGAACAATGCTCACATGCAAAAGGGCTAAAATAGCAGTCATGTTGAAATTTGTCAAATGTATGAACTTGAACATTCTGATCACTCTGGTACGTTTCTATATTCTCACTAATTTTCCATAATATTTCCTTCTGGAGCAATCATCACTTCACAATCATGCATTCCATTGAAGTGATGATTGCTTCAAAAATTAGATCAATAAGAGGATTGGTCACTTGAGAAAACATATGCTTGAAGTACTCAAATATAAATCTAGGTCTATTTGACATCACAAAGAAAGGTGCATCATTACCCATAGATGCACCTTACAGGACATTTCAAAACTTCCTACACAATTTATAGGATGTTTCAAAACTTCTTACAAAGTTTAGATCCAATTTTTTTTACAACAGTAATGAGAATTGTCAGCATTCAAGTGAAGAACAATGCTCGCATGAAAAAGGCATAAAAATAAATCATGTTGAAAATTTTCAAATGTATGAACTTGAACATTCAGATCACTCTGTTATGTTTCTATAATATTTCCTTCCAAAACAAACATGCATTCCATTGAGGTGACAATTGCTTCAAAAATTAGATCAATAAGAGGATTGGTCACTTGAGCAAACATCTGCTTGAAGTGATAAAATATAAATTAGGTATATTTGACATCACAATGAAAGGTGCATAGATCCCCATATATGCACCTTATAGGATGTTTATTGGACATTTCAAAAATTCCTACACAATTTATATCTATAAAGTTTTACAACAGTCATGAGAATTATCAACATTCAAGTGAAGAACAAAACATTGTTCACATGTAGAAGGCCTAAAATAACAATCATGTTGAAAATTTTCAAATGTATGAACTTAAAAATTCTAAGCACTTTGGTAAGTTTCTGTAATATTTTCTTCTGGAACAATCTTGCATTCTATTGAGGTGACAATTGCTTCACAAATTAGATCAATAGGAGGATTGGTCGCTTGATCAAACATTTTTGTGAAGTACTCAAATATAATTCTAGGTCTATTTGACATCACAATGAAAGGTGCATCATTCCCAATAAATGCACCTTATATGATGTTTATGGGACATTTCCAAACTTCCTACACAATTTATATTACATTTAAAAAATTCTCACATAGTTTATATCTATAAAGTTTTACAATAGTCATGAGATTTGTCAACATTCAAGTGAAGAACAATGCTCACATGCAGAAGGCCTAAATTAATAGTCATGTTGAAAATTTTCAAATATATGAGCTTGAACATTCTGAGCACTCTAGTACATTTCTACATTCTCACTAACTTTCCATAATATTTCCTTCTGAAACAATCATGCATTCCATTGAGGTGACAATTACTTCACAAATTAGATAAAAAGGAGGATTGGTCACTTATGCTTGAAAAATTATGCTTGAAGTACTAAAATATAAATCTAGGTCTATTTTACATCACAATGAAAGGTGCATCATTCCCCATAGAACCAAGAGAGTCTGTTCCATATTTTACCATAGGAAGCAACAACATTTCCAAAGCCTTAGCTATATATCCATAAGCCTTAAACATTGATATCAAGCCATGTATTCCCATGTTTTCCACTGTATCATCAGAACCATCCACTTGTAAATCAATACAATCAATAATCTATGAAAATTACATATCCCACAGCCAAGGTGCCCAAGTTATATTAATAGTTCATAAATTACTTTCATTGATCTATTACTTGGTTCAAGTGCTCTTTCTACTTCTGGAACAGAATAGACGATCACACCAAGATTAAGCATCCCTTCAGGCAAATATCCTCAAGTGGAATGTACACAACACCCACTTCACTTTCCATGATAACTCACCCACTATAGGTTACGATGAAATTGAAAAGACCATCCATTACAACCCAATGTTTCTCTAAGATAGTAACCATCAATAGTTGCAATGTTTCAATATAATAACAAGATTTATAAGGCTATATATGGAAGAGAAAGGCACATTCTTGATAAAAATGATTTATTTATTTATTAGTGAAAAATAAGGTGAGTACAATTCATCTTTCCATTTATTTTTCCAAGATATACACTTTAAACAAGTATCTATCATTTGCATGAAAAATAGGTCTCTGGCTTGTGCAATGCTTATCTATAAAGGTCGAGAATATATGTTGTTGGTGTGGAAATGAAATGAGTGCAAAACAATTTCAAGTATGTTTCCATATAGAAGAAAATACACAACATAAACATATATTCCATAGAGACAGAAACATGTACATGTTACAAGCCCATCCCATGGCTCCATCAAATATGATAAATATCCATATAAATATCAATGACTAGAGTCCATGTTTTTGTCATTGACAATGTCGGTGCGACCATTGCCATACATTTTACTTATGAGTAGATTGGGCTCCAACGAGGAAACTCATAAATACTTGCATAGAATGGAAACTGGACATATATACATAGTCTTTGTTTTAAGAAAACATTTTAAACACCATAGATCTATACAACAGTGCCCCCTACCTCTTGCGTTTCACCAAATTTTATATTTGGTCCAACTATGAAAAAGTTGGAAACTCATTGTGTTATTAGCAGGGGAGAGTTCTAAGCAATCATTGATATAACATGTATTTCTACAAATGTTTAACTTCACTATTCCCTATGAAACAAAACTAGCTCAATTTTTATTTTTTTTATTTCCTTTATGTTAACAACTACTCATAAGTATGTAGAAACAATGGATTCTTAAAAAAAACAATATTGTGATTACATGGCTAGAAAAATCATACAATTTCATGTACTATGCTCAATCACCCACACAAAATATGCATACATTGCATATAATTCTCATTCAATCAATTGATTATTAACTTACAATAATGCATATTCATAGGAAGAAAATCAATCTAATGGGAATGCTTAGGCATACCCACAATAAAAACAATAAAATGAGCATTCATTCACATGTTCTAGGCATCACCAACTTATCATCCAAAACCCATAACAATAATGGTTTTCACATGAGAATCCATACATTCTCACAATTTGAGATAAATCCCAATAACTCGCTCATTTCACATAAGATTTTGCTACGAATTGTTTTCACATATGTAAATAGTTTCCATCCAAATTAATCTTATAACAATTTTCCATAAAGGTGAGACAAATCACAATAGAGTATTTCACAATCTCAAACTTATGATCCCATATAGAAGGCCTAAAACAACGATATGATTTTTCAAAAGTAGCTTTCCATCATGGTCATGGAAAGCCAAGAGAAACTAAATTAGAGTGAATGGGCACAAAATGACCACACCAACTAGAGTATATAAAAAAATCAAAAGATTATGAACATATTAATGACATTATTTTTTGAAAACTTCCATAGGTAGACCAAATAGAGTTGTTTCATTATTGATGTAGGTTGGGACCCTTTATTAAACCTTCATACTATTTAAAATTAAACATTTTCAATTCTACCATGAAAAATGTCCATAGGGTTCAAAAGATCATCCATAGTTTGAAAATATTGTTTCATTTGAGAATTTATAATGTTGGCATGTAATTCAACTTCAATAAATACATGTACAGGTACATTCAATTGCTCATAATCAAAATTTTCAACCTTAGAATAGAGGTCATAAGGCCAATTTTTATTTTTTTTGAATTCTTTCATACATATCCTTACATAAGATAGACAAACAATTGAATTTTCAATAAATTTTAGTAATTTGTGATTTATGAGATGTGTTTGCAAGGCACGCACTATCTCATGCCAAGACCAAGTATATCAAAGCATCTGCACAAACATAATAATAGGACATACACCTACATAAAATACTATGTTAACTACTAACCCAACTATAAGAAAGAAATCTTGGGCATTAATATGGAAGAACCAACAAACACTTCAACTCATGGAGCAAAACATGAAAACTGAAATAGATAAAGGCATTTTAAGAGGCATAGAGCCTACATGAAATTATTTGCAATTGTACAAGAGTAAAATATCTCTTATACCAGAAATAATTAAAACCTTCTAGAGAAAGGATGAAGAACATATCTATTTTGAAGAATGAATACCAAGAAACTAAATGTGACATAACATTTTCCCACCCAACCGTAGGTAGTTTTTTGTGGACACCACCCCCTAGCCAGGCTATGATACCATCGGGATGAAAAAGTGTAATGCATGATTCTTAGGGCATTCTCTCCATCTCAAGAGAAAAACATATTACTAATCAATTATCACACTGCCGTGTTTTTGTAGTTAAACAACTATTTGGTACCCACAATACCAAATATTCATTATGGACTTACACTCATTGCCATATCCAAGGCCATTCTACTTGCAATATAATATTTTCATTCAACCAAAAAAACTGTGAGTATCCATGCATATAATTCTTTCATTGCAATATTTACAACAACACACGAAATAATCTTAGAATTGTAACACACAAACAATTCAGTCATTAATTTCATTTGTTAATCATATTAAATGAAACAAAAATATCATTCATTATATATGCATCACTAGCACATTAAGCATTACATAATGAAATCAAATATTTATGCCATTAAACCAATGTGTCAATACTCATGGTTACATAATCACTTTCTTCATTGGATACATATTTTAGAATTTATTATTAGTTTCTTTTCTTTTCTTTTGAGGGTTGAGAGATTCTTACCACTCCTTTCACTATTAAACAAGCCCTTAGAAGTACTATGAGGTCTTTCCTTTCACCGTTCCACAGTCCCTCAAGAACCCTTCCATGGCATATAGTTATACAAATGGATTTTCCATGCAAACATGTATCCACTCAATGCACCAAGCATATGTCCAAACATTCATAAATCTAGGACTATTATTTGTATGATTTCATAGTTTATTTATGGACATTCAACCAATGCATCCTCACAAATGTTGCAATCATAGTTCCAGATAATCGTCATCCTGCATATGGTGTGATATGTTGGCACTATAAAACTAACATTTTGAGTTGTTGGTCTAGTGCCACTTTCCTCTTTTCACCTTATGCATTACATATATACCTCAAAATTCCCTCCTAAGCTATTTAACAAAGATGGATTTAACATTGACAATCCCATCTTATTGATCTCTACTCCATATTATACAAATCATTATGGATTATATTCAAGGACTAATTAAGTTTATAGTTTAGGTGGAGGGATTATGATAGAGCATGTTACCTTTTGCTAATACAACTAGTCATGCATAATTTGCTTGTCACCCATACACAAATAATTCATCATCTCTATCAATAATACGGTTAAACAAAAATACAAATACCAAAACATAAACACAAGTAACCATATTTTCTATCCTAGAGACCACCCATCTCACATCTCCAGGCGACACATTACATTTCACAGGTAAAGTTTTATGATCTTGGAGTTGAATAGAGATTACTTCCAAAGGGATCCATCCTTTAGGCCTATCCTTCAATTCACTCCGATGAATTTATTTCCAATAAACAAACATTTCTTGTGCTCTAATAAGAGCACTCATCTAGCGGGCCTTGAAACCGTGTAAGCAAAATATCAACTTTCTCACATGAACCCAAAATTCTCTCAATACTACTTGATTATGTGTAGATGCCTTGATATGATGTGGGTTATGTGGATGCCCTACTAGAGAGATATTCCATATTATATGAATTATGATTTATTTGTGAATGCCTTGTTATGATGTGGGTTAAGTGGATGCCCTATTAGAGATATATTTCATTATGATTATGTGTATATGCCTTGTTATGATGTGAGTTATGTGGATGCCCCGTTAGAGAGATATTTCATATTATATGATTGATGTTGTCTACATGCATTGAATACCATGTCATTGATATGTTTCACATTGTGGTGAGATTAATTATGACGACGACACTACATATACATTGGTATTTTGGATGGACTAACTTGTTACAAGTTGAGACACAAATGGATGAAACTTAAGGGAAGGGTTGTTTGTCTCAATGAGGATAACCATCTTATTCTAGTGCTTAGGAATATTGGAAAATGGGAAAAAAATTGTGAAAATGACCTCCAAAGTTAACATGGGTAAATGGGTAGAAAGGGAAAGGGTTGCATTTCACTTTTACCTTGTTTTAGACACTTGTAATTTCACCCTCAAGCCTAAATTCTACCTTTCATGGAAAAGGGGAAGGCCAAAATACAATTGTAATTTCACCCTCAAGCCCAAATTTTCCCTTGCATGGAAAAGGGGAAGGCCAAGATACAAATATGGGGGAAAAGTTACATTAGGATGGATTATAAAAGAAGTGGCTTGCCCATTGTTGGGGCTGACCTACTCATGAGGAAATGCTTTGTGGAGCTAAGTATGATTGAAACACTTGTGTATGTGGATGATGGGTTGAACATAATCTATGTCTATACCAACTAGGTCTATGTGGATTAAGGGACTGGGAGTGCACCTGCAATATGAATAGGTACTAAAGATCAATATTCCTGGCTCCTTGTACTATTTTATTTTGGGCCCAAATTGTAGGACTCCACTGATGTGTGATTGCAATCACCAGCTGAAGGTGGTAGTAAGATCCTTCTATATCAGGACACCATTGCTATGTGGTTATAATCACCAATTGAAGGTGGTAGTAATATCCTTACTAGAAGGGGGGAGCCACTTCCATGTGGTTGTGATCACTAGCCAAATTTGGTAATAACACCCCTACACACCATAATATTGTGGAATTTGGATGTGTTGCAAGTCTAGGATCTTTTCCACCATAGCTAGGATAAACTATTGCAAGCCTAAATTAATTTATCTTGATGACCTATGGGTTGGATTTATTAGAGTTGTTGTGAACTGGGATTCCCTTTACCTCATTAAGATTGAGCCCTGCTCAGGGGGAAATACCTGTGAAGGTGGTTGCATTAGTTTGGTGGAAAGTAAACCCTTGGTTCATTTCCCCCCTATTTATTGAAGACTAGTTCGTGAGATATTTACATGTTATTCTTTATGGGAGTTGTTGAAGACTAGTTCATGGGATCTATCTGTACTATGCTCTACATGAGTTGGAGTGCAACTGGATCAACCTTGGACTCCTACAAGCTACAAGTTACAAGTTATAAATTACTTTGAATTGAGTATTTAACTGTGCATTTGCATTTGAATTTGAGTATTATTAGTTATTGAATATTTAATCGTGCCTTTCTAGTTAATTGCATGCTCTTTAATGAATTTAAATCTTGCATACTGGACGTATATTAGTCTTAAGTGAAGAAATTAAGGTAACACCCTGATGGGATGTTACAGAGTGGTATAAATGGTAAAAATCATTGATTGAAGAATCTCATTTCATGTTAATAACATGAGGAAGCCTCTTGCATTTGATGCTAAGTATTTTTTCATGTATCACCCACAAAAAATTAGAAAATGGGAATCACTAGTGACAAACTCTTTGAAATTTATATGGCCCTAATAATCTAGGTTGTTACATGATACCAATTAGATGCCTTAGGACTTTGAAGACCTGTGTGCCCTGAACTTGCACACATATACACTCCCTTATCCTATAATTTCCTCCAAAAATTTCACCAACATGTTATCATCTTGTAGTATTGGTAAATTTGATATTTGAATTTTCCAGTAATTTTCTATGATCAAGATCTAGTAACTTTGGACTTCCTGTAGTTGCATCTTTCATGCCCTTATACAATTGGGATTTACAGAGCTTGACATCCAATGACTTGATAACTTCTTGTCATATATCAGAGTTGCTAGAAATGCATTAAAACTAAATGCAAACTATTTATTTTGTCAGATGAAAACAATTACAGTAGCAATCCTTTTTTTTGTACTTTGGAATAGAGCCCGGGGAAACCCACCAGACACTTCCCCTCATTTCAAGGATGGTACCCGGGGTAAACCATATTTTGTAGAAAGTTGAGGCTTTTTCGATAACTTTCTCATTTAAGAGCTCAACATATCACTTGTGGAGTTGAACCTAGGTGGGGGGAAAAAACCCCTAAGCACAAACCACTCGGGCTAAACCCAATTGGCAACAATAACAAATCCTTTATAATGATAACTATGGAATTTATAGTGGGAAATCATTTACATTGCTAACTATGGCATTTACAATGGGAGATATGAGATTATTGTTCCTTCTTTGTACCCTGTTTCAGATGAAAAATCTATTATACATAGACAACATTATTTCTTGAGCCTATACAGACCCATGGAAGACCGGTTCAATGTCAACAGGCGAGACCCTAGGGTTAGAGTGATTGAATTAAAGAAAACCATATTGCACACAAAAAACTCTATATTTTATTATTCAATCAAGCAAATATTTATACATGAAGTTTTCCCTCAACAACATAACAAACTCATGAGGGAATCTCTCAACCACACACATATAAATAAGATCTGATAGTTGGAGAAGATCTTCCACAAACAACCAGATCTAACAAACCAAAACCAATCTCTAATGTAAGCATTAATTATAACACCCTCATTTAATGCTTACATCACTAAGAACAATAATGAAATCAAATAAACACATTTTACAAAAATGTTTTCTGAACTTTCATCCTTGTCTGGTCTGATCTTCATTAACGCCTCTATCCACTTCTAAAATCTTGTAGACTACACTCTTTTTCTCCCATTCATTCGAGCTGGAACTTCATCCATTGAAGATACAATTGCTTCTGACCATCAATGATGTATTTGTTATGACGCCATTCTATTGACATACTTCCATATGTTGAAATATATGGTCTATCGTTGTATTTGCCAATTATATAGGAAAACAATCTATTCTATATTACTTCCATTTTTCAAAGTACATGGTTTGCCATTGTATTCGCCACTTTCCTAGGAAAGTAGTATAGATACAGAATGTATCCATAAATCAATCTTACAAAGTGACCTTTTTCACACATGCTTACAAACACACAGGGATCACAACTATAACCAATAGCTGTTGTTCTTGGGTCACTACATACTCTAAGAACCACAAGCTGTAAGAGACTGTAGGCATAATCAAACCAATGGCGTGTTCTTGTGGCGCCACATACATCAAGAACCACCAACTTAAATTATGTTACTATGTTCTATGAACGGTCTTTCATCATATAATTTTACAAACTCTCAAACACAAAAGCTCCTAAATCTTTCACAATATTTTCAATAATTAACTAATATAAAATCTATCTATAGCACCATATCACAACTATAACCAATAGCCACTGTTCTTGGGTCACTCCATCCTCTAAGAACCACAAGTTGTAACATACTATAGGCATAATCAAACTAGTGACCTGTTCTTGTGGCACCACATACATCAAGAACCACCAACTTAACTTATGTTACTATGTTCTATGAACGGTCTTTCATCATATCATTTTACAAACTCTCAAACACAAAAGCTCCCAAATCTTTCACAATATTTTCAACAATTAACTAATATAAAATCTATCTATAGCGCCAGATCACAACTATAACCAGTAACCATTGTTCTTGGGTCACTCCATCCTCCAAGAACCACAAGTTGTAACATACTATAGGCATAATCAAACTAGTGACCTATTCTTGTGGCACCACATACATCAAGAATCACCAGCTTAACTTATGTTACTATGTTCTATGAACGGTCTTTCATCATATCATTTTACAAACTCTCAAACACAAAAGCTCCCAAATCTTTCACAATATTTTCAATAATTAACTAATATAAAATCTATCTACAGCGCCACAAAATCTGTAAGAGATGATGTAAAACCTTGCACATAATAAACCTATATATATATATATATATGCCTCAACAAGAGAGTGGCATCTCTTCAAACTAGTTTCACTAGAATTTGTCAATGACATTGATAAACGTGTTACTATTCAATTGAGTAGATGAACAGGTTGTACATTAGTTCTTCAATCATAAATCTGCTATTTTTACCTATCTGTCTTATGTGCTCCCAACAGATGTCGTTCTCCTCTATATGAACAAGAAAACAAAGATTCAATGAAATGATGCCTCATGCAAATCAATGGAAGAAACTATCCATCCTTTACGGGAAGATCTAAAGAATGAAGAATTGAAAACTCCTTCTTGCAGCTCACAACCCCCTCTCCAATGAATAAATTCTACATCATTTGCAACAATTTTATTGTACAACACTAACAATCTCTCACGCAGGAAATAAAAACAATAAATAGCGAATAATCTCCTTCACACTTTCGGGACAACAAACTGAAACAGAAACAGAAACACAAAACAACTATTCTACTCTACAACAAATTAATCTCATATATTTATGGGCCCTCCCATGAGGGAATTATCAGAGAGAAACCAGATTTGATACCAAATTAGCAAACCATATTCCACACACAAAACTCTATATTTTATTATTCAATCAAGCAAATATTTATACATGAAGTTTTCCCTCAACAACATAGCAAAGTGATGAGGAAATCTCTCAACCACACACATAAATAGGATATGATAGTTGGAAAAGATCTTCCACAACCAACTATATCTAACAAACTCAAACCAATCTCTAATGTAAGCATTAATTCTAACATATTGCTTAGAAAAAAATTGTTAAATTTTTGAATATGATCATGAGGTTGACTCAAACACCTTGAAAGCACTACTAAAAATCTCTAATCAATAATCAACCAAGTATCAAATAAAATCAGCTAAGAAAGTTTAGGATGAAGATTGAATACCTTAAGATTGAATCCA
>JZKD02S1676054.1:12248-28473 GCA_000966675.3 Picea glauca
CTTAAAACTAAAAAATCATTTCTTTTTCTTTGTTATATGAAATCTGGAATAAATTTTTAAATATCATAAAATATATTTCATTTAAGTCTAATTAGTTTATATAGATTTAGATTTTTCATATTAGGCTTAAGTTATTTGATCACAATTCTGAAATTTTACTTGAAGTTTATTCTTAAATCATATTGTGATTAACCTAAGTTGTCCTTCATTTTGTTTATCATTCACTTGGATTATTTATCAAGTTAAGGAAACCTAGAAATTAAAATTTTGCATAATAAATCAGATTTGCAAGTTTCCTATTGGTTATTAATTTCATATATTTTAATAGATTTAACAAGTGGTTTTACCACTTGTTCAAATTTGGAAAGTACCTTCAATTACACCATAAAAACCAGATTTGATTTATAGACTCAAGGTGCACGTGAATGCTAATCTTTCATTGGATCTAATTGGTGTATGCTTCAATTCATTCATTGCTGGAATTTACATGTATGGAGCATCATATTCATGTTAACACATTATTCACTTGCTAAATTCTTTTGCTTCACAAGTATTATCTTTACTTGGATTTGGTTTATGTGTTAATATTTCTAATTGTAAATCTGAATATCACATCTCATTCACAATTATAGATCAGATTTAGTTCTAAGTGTAAGGCTCTCACTTTGACATCATTTCTAGACTTGGTTTATTTTATTATTCCATATCTAGGGATACTCCCTTGGCCTTAAGAGAGACGTCCAAAAGTGAGAGGAGAATTGTATTGAGGTGACAGTGGTACTTCTCCTAGGTTGCATCTGTGGGTTGAGACTTTTTCCACTTAGATGTGAGTTGAAGAGGGAACGTGGTATATAAAGAATGTAAAGTACCAGAGGTATCTATGCATGGTTGAATAATAGCAAATCATCATTGTTGTTTTTAATTGGCAGAAGCATAAAAAATGTTATCCTATCAATACTATATGATGACCACACAACAATATCACGCACTTCATGTAAATGAGTTGAATGTCATGAATCAAATATTTTTAAATAGAAAGATGATACATAAAAGTCATTAGATCTCTGAAGTCATGATATTGCAGTTAGTGTTCATGTAAATGATTAATATATCATGTGTATAATGACTCAAAATAGCCTTAAGGATTAGCTCAATCAATTGGTTGGTGCCACCATTGCTAGGTCGTTGCTGGTAATCTGATGCTCTGTGCATGTCCTTGGTTTGATTCCCAATTTCCCACAAGGTTAGGTGCACTAAGTCTACATTGCCCGCTTTACACTGGGTAGCATCCTCAGATTGGAGGAAGTGGCTGAGAGTTTCCCAGGGAGTTGTTTTCAAGGAAAAAATAAGGACCCAAAAAGTCTCATGTATTTGTAGAAGATGGTTGAACAACTAATTTATGATCTAAAAGTTGGCTTTTTTACTCTCGTTTTGCATGAAGTAATGGATTTATCATAGTGGGGATTAAAAAATTGTCATAAAAGAGACTTTTAGAACAAAAAGTGCTCAGTCATAGATTTTGATCAAATAATTTGAAAATTGAGCTTAAGATGAAAGAGTTTCACATGAAGCTATTAAAAGGTGTAGTCGAGCCCAAAATTTTGATTACAAAATGAAGTGTTGAAGTATAAGAAGTTATAAGTTTTTTATTATTCTCTCCTCATGTATGGAAATTTTGTTCAGCATCAAAGAGTGCACGATTGTCTATGTTTTTATGAGAAGGTAAAATATTTGTGCGTTTATTAAAAGTTGACTTCGTTTATTTTCATATGCAGGTCCACAGAAGAAGTGTCCAAAATTGTTAAGGCATGCAATAAATACAAGGTTTGATGACTTTGATGCTTTGTTGTTCTATGGCATACTAGTTATAGTGAAGGGTACTTGAGATAATTAGGGAGAATAGGGTTTTTCTTAGCCATTCATTGGTGGTCAAATTTTATGAACAATTCATTTGTAATCACACTTGGTATTACTCTTTTTTGCATGCACACTTGGTATTACTCTTTTTTGCATGCGGTAGTTTGTATAGGTCATCATCATTGGATTCAAAGTTTTTGCTATTACTTTACGCAAGAGATTACACTTTTTTCTAATATTGGAGTTGTTTCCAAAGAAATTAAATTCTTTAGTGTAGTAAGTAATTTAGAACAATAATAGGAGATTAAAAAGAATATTAAACATTGCAAATTAAATTTTGTGGGTTTTCTTTTAGTTTCTATTGCTCATGAGCATCCACAGAGATGAAATGGAGGTTAGCTAAAAAGAAAAGATGATAAAATAAACTAAAAATTAATAAAGCAGTTCTAAAGAGAAAATGCTCACATCTAAAAGACATAAAAGACAAGAGATAGAGTTATAGGTTTAATATGGACTAATCTTTGTTAGTTTCATCCATCTTTCTACTTTTATAAAGAAGCTCTTTACCTTCTTGTGTAGAAATTATGTGAATAGTTATCCAGCTAGCATTGTTGTTGCATTTTCAATTCATTGGAAAGTGTCTAGTAGAGCACCATTAATGTCAGCAAGAAGTAGAGAAGATCTAGGCACATGTAAAGAAGGTGCAGCGGCAAATACTCCCACAAAGATTTTGTACAACAAACTTAATGACAATAGTAGAAGTACACCCTCCTTCAACAGTTTCACAAATAGTAAGGAGGGCATAGGAGCATTTATGGAGGAGAGAGAGATAGAGGGCGCATGCATGTTCCATCCTCAGTCTAGTTCAAATTTAGATACTTTTTATATTTAGTAGTTCACTTTTATTTCTAAGTTTGCATTAGTTAGTAGTTGCATGCATAGTTAGTTAAGGCGCTTTGCATGTGGAAAGTTTCCAAGAATAGATGGGGTGCAGATCCCTAGAAGAGGGAGATGTAGACTTGCTCTCCTTTAGTGGGTGCACCTTCATAGCAATAGTTTTTTCTTGCAAATTGAGGGTGCTAATCCCAAGACCAAGAATAGATCTAGGGTTTAGGTTGATTTCAATTAAGGTGATGATGGGCATGTGTCTAGTTGTCGCCTAATCCACACCTCCAGTCATGTGGAAGAAATCTTCAATCCACTAGCTATGGCCTTGGGGGCAAGTCTCGAGTCGGGTCGCTGTCACCTGACACTCGACTCCTTCGTCTAGGCTAACTCCTAGCGAAGCCAAGGGGGGTAGTCCCTAATAAAAGAATCTAAGGCTTGATTAAGCTAAATGTAAAAAATTCTAGGAGTTAATATGAAACAAAAGCAAACACAACTAATCTAACAACATATAATGACATATAAAAGGATTGCTTATGCAAGAGATATTATGCAAATCAAATACTTCAAGATAAATGATAATAAGCAGTTGAAAGTACTTGAAAGTAAATTCTGATAAGCAAAAAGGAAATATTGTAGACCAGTGCCAATGTATGTATTGCTGTGGAATGTGTTGCAATGCTCTTGGTAAATTTTATTAATTAAGGATGATTGGTTGAATTAGTGGGTTAATTCAATGAGATGGACCAATAGTGCAAGTCCACTCACGAGGGCATGTTGGAGATTGTAAGTGTGAAAATGAAATCTAAACTAATGTTTGTTTCCTTTCACCACTATCTCTCAAATGGGTACTGTTGGTTAAATTAATTGCTTCATACATTAATCATCAATCCAGGGTGCGTCTATTTATTTGAAAGTTACGATGCAAAGTCTATGCAGGCTATAATTTCCCTTCCAACATTGGTTATCTAATATGCGTTGTAGTAAAGTAAATCGAACCACTCAACAAGATATCAAAAGCAAAGTAGACCACTCAAATATTTGCAAGAAATAACACACTTCTAGAAAGTAAATTACGCCACATATCTAAGCATTGATTAATGAAGCTATCTACTCTGTTTTACACACCCCATGATATAATGGGAAAGTAGATCCATCTATTCAACTAGAAGAGAAAGTAAATCTTAAATTGCATAAAAGAAAGGCAATCCACTCGGTTGGAAAATAAATCTATCTACTCTTCAAACACACTTGCAGGAATTGAAACACACTTGCGAAAAAGTAAACACACTTGCGAGAATTGAAACACACTTGCAAGAAAGTAAACACACTTGTGGGAATTGAAACACACTTGCGAGAAAGTAAACACACTTGCAGGAATTGAAACACGCTTGCGGGAATTGAAACTTTAGTGTAGTTGCATGATTGTTCATCCTAGTGTAGTTGCATTTAATTTCATGCTTTGCTTTACATGTTGCTTTATTTGCATCTATGCATGATTGTTATAATACATTGCTTGAATCATATTACATGTTAGTTAGAAGTTTTCGAAAAATCAAAAAAATTCTTTTTAAGGAATAGTTGTCAATTTTGAAAATTTGAAGTTTTAATTATATGAATAAAGGGTGAGCAAGCCACCCCTTGATGCTTTAATATGTTGCTTGAGTATGTGTACGCACAAGTCTTACCAGGAGATGCTGAGGTTCTCATGTACTCTACGGTGAGCACATGTCACCATGTAGGAGCTAGATGTTACCCTCCCAAGCTAGGGGTAACTAAGTAGATCATGTCTCGAGGCCTGCAGGTTGAAGATATGGAGTGCCGAGAGCCAGATGATTAGACAGAGCCCCTCCTCTTACTACACATCAACATTGATCGAAAACAACAACGACATCCACTATGCCAGCTTGGTCCACAAAGGACAACAAGTCTTGCTTCATGAGGTAACAAGTCCAGTCTCGTGGTAAGTATCATTTTAATAATTGAAGCATTTGAACATGTTGCAAAGAGTCCTTTCTTGACTATGAAAACATTTGCTTGGAAATTATGCCATTTGCCTCATTTCACCTTGGTGGTTGACATGGTTTCCTAGTAAGTGGGTAACCCTCGAGAAAAGGGTTGCTACTAGGGGGTCTCCTTAAAGGGTCATCGTACCATTTCTGTACATACTTATCATTTTCCACACTTCTTCCCTTTCGTTTCCTCATCTTTTGGGTTTTTGGGCTTATTGACCCCAAGAAGGGCTTGTAACTCATTTCATGAAAAGAAGGGGCTAAAGGCCTAGAGGTGTTGTAGTTGGCATAAGATAAAAGCCATAAATTTTCCTCTATATGCTCGCCTTAAGGTCCCGAGAGTAATGAAAAGCTTCTCCATAAAAAAAAATCAAAGACCTTTAAAAAAAAACACATAACTAATAAATGTCCCGCTTGTTGAGGGAATGCATTTGCGGTGTCTTTTACATTCCTTACACAGGACACTCAATGTGTTCCTAGCTCCAAGTGGCATTGCGGTGCTCCTTACTTTCCATTGCACATAACACTCAATGTTTTGGACCATAATAAATTAACGACAATAAAAGGGTTTGGAAAAATGTGGCACTGCAAATGAGGATGCAACACACCCTCTACAAAGGCACCCATAAGTGAGACAATATCAGCCCTTGATATGTCAAGAATCCCATGCCCAAAAGTCATACGCCCGTCCACCTCATATTCACTATATGACTTAGAGAGGGTCTTTTTGGGAAACACTCCTTAACTTGGGGATTGATCTACTCAATAGGTCACCATGACAACCCTCCCATACCTAAATTTGGCAAATTGTATAAGGTCTTTGAGAATTTGTTTAGTTTGAAAAGGGGGGATTTAATGCACATGTTTGGGTGGTTCTTTTATTAAATGTGGCTTACTTGGCATTGTTGCTGTCCTTATACACACCTACTAACGTGGAGAAGTCTCCGACCCAATTGGTGTGTCCTTGGAGGCACAAGCCTAAGTCCAAACCCACTGTCACCTCGATTTGGACTTCTTCCGTCTAGGCTCACTCCTAGGGAATCCAAGGGGGGTAGACCCTACTTAACTAAGTTAAGTTGATTAAGTGTTCTAGGAGTTAATTTTAAATCTTGAGATAGGAAGACCTAACCTAAATGACAATCAACAGTGCAATGCAATAGTTTAATGACAAACAAACTTCATTACCTACAAACTCAATTAAGACTAGTGCATAAAGAAGGGTAAATTGAGTCAATGAGATTATACAACAAACATACAATTAAATGAACTAATCACAATCAATAAATAATATAACTTTACACTTAAGACAATTATTGAATGAAATGAAATAGATGTACAATGAACTAAACAAATTAAGTGATTATACACATATACAAGAGAATTAAACCAATATACAATGAATAATTATAGCATGAGATATTCACAAATGAAAAATAACTTGAAAACTTGGAAAGCAAATTGCCCAAAGAGAGAGAGTGCACAACTTTAGATGATATGGCTTAGAAAGTAAGATTACACAACTTAATTAAGAGATAACTGAAAATGGAAGCACATAAGTTGTGAAAGTGTTGTAGGTTGATTTTAGAAGAATTTAAAAGTCTCTATTTAGTTAGGGGGATTAAGGTTTGAAGATGCAAGCCTAGACTATGTGTCTACCCCTAAACTCTTACCACTTTGACCAAAAGGACTGCTGGTTGCTCAATAAGAAGGACAAGCAAGGTCCTTCCCTAGCTCCACAAGTCAATCTGAAATGCTTGGGTGCTCAAGTAGGGAGAACACTGAGTGTCGTGAAGCTGTCCTCGACTTCCACCCCCTGTAGCTTCCACAAGTCACCCTTTTTGATGGTGAAAGTTGTATTAGTTTGGGTGCCTAGTTACTAGATATGATTACTTCCCAAATCAAAAAGTTACAAAGATATTAACAAGTTACACAAATTATACAAGTTATACAAGCTTGAAATATCCCTGATCCAGCGGATCTGGATATCTACTGTTGAACTATGGGTTTGTCACTGAAGTCTGATACTCTGGGGTTTTTTGGATGCGTTTGAGTTAATGTGTGAATTGCTTGGTGATTTTCGCATGTGTGTTTCATTCATTAATTTTTTTAGAAGTATAAAGATAATGCATGCGAAAGAAGGATAACACAACTCATTGATATATATAATGAAGAAAAAGCAGGAAATACAATAATAAACTGGAAGCAGATATACTAATCATCAGTTAGATCTCATGGATCGTCACTGGAATACAAATCAACTAACAAGAAATACCTGTGATCAGAAGACTGAAGGCTGGTCTGTGCATGCACTGATAGATCAACAAAAAACAATCCGGAAGCTCACGATAATTGCTGTAGAATCTGGGAAACTCACCCTGATGGCGATACCTGTCGGAATGGACTGGAAACTGTCTCAAAAGAAGCGCTTTGGCCTCTAGGCTGATCCTGATGACTGTCGGACTGAAGATCTGACCTCTGAAGCTCCGGATGTCACCCTCTGGAGGTTTGCGCATCTCCTGGGCTATGGGAGTGTGCCCTAGTGATTCCACCGGTGGAATTTGACGATGTATGTCTCAAAACAATCGTCCTGGCCTCCTCTGTAATGGGTCGGAAGGGTTTCGTCTGATCTACTTCGGAGTACCCCCCGAAACCCCAATTGTACTTCCTCGAGAGCTACGCCCTAAATCACTGTTTTCTGCTTTCTGGGAGTTCCACCTTCGAAAAATGATGACAGGTGGCTCAATAGGTGCGCCCTGGTTAGCTCTCTAATGGGTCGGAAGGAATCGGCCAAATACTGAACTGTCTCAAGCGGCCACACAAACCCTCTCTCTAACCCTTGCGCCCTCATAGGCTGAGCTGCGCAATCACTGAACTGGATATGTGTAATGCACGGTGAAATACCTAGATGGTATCTCCGATAGGCTAGGGTGTGTCTCTCAACACCGAAACCGATCAATGGTGGTGGTTTCCTCCAGAAATCCACAAAACAAGAAGGGGGTCGATTTCCTCCTTTTGCAAATATCTCAACATCAAATCATAACATAATGAGGAATTAGGTCAAATTCCTCCCTTTATACTCTTCTCGATCTAATTCACCATTGACATCACTTAAGCTAGGTGCTTTTCCTCCTAAGGTGAGTAATTAATTAATTAAGTCCCCCTTTAACACCTTTTCGTTCTCTTTCTTCGTTGACTTAGGCTTAAGTGACTTTTCTTATGCTTTTTGGCTTAATTCATCGTTTAGCCACCAAATCACCCTTATTTCTCCTCTTGTTCTCTGTTTGTGTTTGACTATAGTCTACGGGAACAAATAGACTACTAAGTCACTCCCTGCTGGCCTACTTTTGGGAACGAGACATCACAAAGTCTTGTGATATTGCATGGATTGGCTAGGCCAAATCACTTTGCAAGGTGTAGGGAAAATAAATAAAAGCAAAATAAAATGACTTGAAAGTAAAAAGATTTCACCTAGCCACACAACCTTGCCGTAAGGACAAGTGGGGCAAAAGAAAAGATGCAAAACAAAAAACTAAACTATCCTAGCCTTACAATTTTGCATGGATTGGCAAGGTCAAATCACTTTGTAAGGTGTAAGCAGTTAAATTATTTACAAATCAAAAAATTAACCTTTAGAGAAGAAGGCAAGCCTAAGACAGTCTCTTGGGCTGCTTACAATGCTTGAAAGAGATAAATAAGAAGAGGGTTTTGAAACCCCAACTTGGGATGCTCTTTTGGAGTGTTTTCTGACCCAAAATGGGCAGCACCTCCCCTTGTTCTGGTGAGAACCTGCAAAAAACAACAAGCTAATGCTTGCTGGAAATGTTGCTAAAACACTTGAAAATATTTAGAAATTTCTGTTAGTACGAAACATAAATTTTATATGTAAAAATCTGAACAAAAAAGTATATTTTTAAAGCCTATTTCAGAACAAAAAATGCCTCAAATCAGTAGGGAATGATGAAGAAAAAGAACATAAAGTTTTGGAGGCTTATGCAGGCTAGACAAGTAAATTTCTAGATCTGAAATCTACTTGTTCCAACACTTTGGTGACCTGCAAATGGTGCCAAACTTGCTACAAAACCAATCAAGAGGTGAGTAGATCTAATAAACAAGTAAAATACTTTACTAGTTCTATTAAAAATACTTCACTAAAACAAATAGAAATACTTCTACTTATTTTACCAAGCAAAATACTTTGCTTTATAACTCTTAATCTAGGCTAAGTAAACAAGAAAAACACTAGAAAAATAGCAATATCACCTCAATAAAATTTTGTATAACATCAAGAAGACTCCCAATGCCAAGATGGTATTCCTCCAAAGCTTCCTTTATTCAAAAAAAATATTTGCATGCAAATACTTACAACAAAATTCACAAGAAGAAATGGGAAAAAAAGAGAGAGAGGAGTGAGAGAGATTTGGACATAGTGGAGTTGCTATGAGAATAGATGTTATCAAATGAGGAGGGGTAGGCATTCTTTTATACTTGGGAGAGAAGAGAGACCCCTCTTGGATGTGCTCCAAGTGTCACACATTAAGGGAAAGTGACTAAGTCAACTAGGGCACACTTTTAGGGTTTTGGTAGTGTTAGGGTTTGAGGGGTGAGTGAGGGAAGGGGGGAAACACCTTTTCACTCACCCAATGGATGAGTTAGAGGCTTAGGGGGACGCACTTTTCCTAGGGAGAGAGTAACTTTAAGTTGTGGCAAAGCAAGGGGGGGTTGGTTAAGTTGGAAAATTGCTTTTCCAACTTAGGAAAAAGGTTAGGAAACCTTTCCCACTCTCTCTCATGTCTTTAATCCCTTTTTACAATTTTTGACATTTTTACTTAGCCAAATTAAAGCAATTAATTGCTGACTCTAGACTAACTTGGACTCTTCATGGACAATGACCTAGCAAAACTTGTCCAATTGAGTTGAAACTTGGTCCTAGGGTGTAGGGGGTCTCTTGCCGTTTGTTTTGAGTACTCACACCCCTATCAAAATCCCCTAGAACCAAATTTTTACATTTTTACATCAAATTTAATTAAAATTACCATCAAATAGATAATTTTAATAAATAAAAAAAAACTATTAAAACTCAACGGAATTATGCAAGACTCTAGAAGATGTCTAGCATGGTCATTTACAATATTCCTAGACCCTAGTCACCCATTGGGCTCGATCATTAGAATGCCTTTCACCACTTTGGAGGATTATTGCGAGTGAAAAACTCAAGGGTAATTAAAAATTACCTGAGGATAAAAAACACTCGATGAAAGGACTTTCCTAATGATAAAGTCCTAGGCAACTAACTAAAATATGACTCATGTTGACCTATTACATTATTATCCCACGCAGGGGAGCGGACATTCTGATTACAAAGACGTCCCGGGGGCAAAAAATGCCTTGTAGAACTAGAAGTCTTCAAAAAAAAGTTGTACCCCAAGGTACTCAGCTTCATGGTACATGGAGTTGACCCCTAGTCGAAATAGGTGGTCAACAGACATCATACATGTGACTTGTGGACCCTTGGAGGGAGTACTTGTTTGTCTTTGCAGGACCTTGCCAGGTGTAAGCTATTCCATGGAGGAACTGTGCCATTTTGACCTTCATGGGGAGTGAAAACCCTAAGGATGGACGCCATACCCCACAGGATGGGAAGAGGACCTGTTAGCACAAATTTCCACCTTCCAATTGAGCTGATATAACATGTTATTACAACGATGAAAACTTGGCTAATTGAAGGAGTAAAGCCCCAAATTGTCACGGGCCAGACCCCTCTTTGTTTGGGCTATTGCTTGCTAGCCTCAGGGGGGAGTCCCTAGGCACCCTGGATACCTTGCTGCTGTCTTTTAAGACTGATTTTTTATGTGTAAACCCAAAAAACAACGAGCTGTTTGTCTTGGACAGCGTGTTAAAAATGTCCAAAACGATGGGGAAAATATAGATTTTCACTTGGAGGGATCCTGCAAGGTTAGCACAATGAATATAGATAGAAATAGAACAAAAAAATATTCAAAAGATCAATAAAATCACAATGAATAGTTAAGGGGAATGACAAATCAGGTTGCAAAATTTACAAAACATCGACAAGAAACAAGGTTGGAACACAAACACTCGATTTCTTTATTGATAGGCTTGCAAGAGGGTTGATTGCGCCACAATTGGCAAGTCCACAACCAGTACAATGATCACATTACTGAAAGAAGAGTCACTAGATTAAGGGAGAGAGAAGAACGAGAAAGAAACACTATGCTAGTTGCTGCTAAGAACCGACCAATAATCGATGAAGACCATCCAATATATAGGAGAGGAG
The DNA here is from genome assembly GCA_000966675.3 of Picea glauca. Taxonomy (NCBI): domain Eukaryota; kingdom Viridiplantae; phylum Streptophyta; class Pinopsida; order Pinales; family Pinaceae; genus Picea; species Picea glauca. The sequence continues at coordinate 23,298 of JZKD02S1676054.1, forward strand.
TGTGAATAAAATAGGAGTTAATGCACATGAGGGAATAAGTGTGAGTGAGAAATTTAGGAATTAATGTGCATGAGGGAATAAGTGTGACTGAGTAATGCACATGGTGAGTTATGAGTGAGAGTGTATGTGCATGGTGAGTTAAATAATGGCTAAGATTCATGGAGGATAATTTTAGCTTTCCAACGCATGTTAGATTTCTAAATTTGGCCAAGGGACGAGGGAGTTACGAGTTAAAGGGAAATTTGCCCTATTTTTAGGGATTTCCTAAAATTTAGGAATTTTGTGTATAAAAGCAATTTAAGAAGAATTTTTAGAAACCGAGTACATGGAAAGTGAGAGGAATAGAGTGAGAAAAATTAGCCTTGAGTGGATAAACTTTCTCCCAAAAATGCCACCTCATCCATGCGTCACCTCATTAGCTTAATTAATTTCTCATTAAATGCATAATCCTTGGACAATGCTCCCTTGGTCAACTGATGCCACGTAGGTTCCACATCACCTTGAAACTTTGACACATGTCGGAATCTGAGCTTGCCACTTGTCACTATTGGAGATGACAATGACTCCTAAAAATAGAAATTTCCAAAAATCGCCATCCAGTCCCAAAAATTTGAAACTTGTCGAAACTGACCCAAACTCTCCACAAATGCTCGAAATGACTAGGAGACCACCATCATGTGTCTATTGATAAAAATAGACACTGCTAAAAATAGAAAGTCCTCGCATGTCCATGATATTATACTCATTGGATTCAATTTTCCGCAAGGAATCAAAATCCGTAATAAGAATCGACATGCGAGCCCTAGTGCTCAACTTTCTAAAAATAGAAATCTGTGCCAAATCATCCCGAAAAAAGTCCAAAAGAATCAGAGTGTTTCAAGGATCAATAATATGTGCTCAGAATTTGAATCTAGGGCCTGGAGCTCAAACTGCTAAAAATAGAAAGTTTTTGCATGTTGCCCGGAAAAGTGCTATCTGGCCTAGAATCATGCAAGGACCGTCCTCGTGTGCTCATAACTGCTCCAAACTTTCAAGAGATCCACTAAAATTGTGTCTCCTAAAAAGTAGCAACACCTCCTGTATGTAGACATCTCTCTCAAATGCATGGGAAACCAAGCTAACTTTAAATCTGAACAAAATAACCCTGTACCAATCATATACCTGCCTCTGATGGGAACTAACCTCTTGCTCAACTCAAGTGCTAAACTATGGAAGAATCTCAGAATGCCAACCAAAATAGTGCATGCTGGCTCTTAACCCTCAATATTTTCAGGGGTGAAAATCTAGGGGTTAACAATGGCGACTTAAGGGGACGGGATCCCCTCGTGGGATGTCGAGAACCATAAGAATCTTTGTGTTTGTAACAATACTGCTTTGTGATAACTCTATAAGATGTACTGATGGTGCTTTGAAAATTGAGTAATGTGTACCAAGAATACTCCTGTAACTGCGTGGAAGGAGAAAAGGCATTGTAAGCTGATAAAGGAAAACCTATATGATGACCTGTAATACCAAAGCTTGTCCAATGGGCCATGGAGTCAAAGTATATAAACCTCCCACTGAAAACTGAAACCCAAGGGGTCTCATCCAAATCCACTACCTGCTACCACTCAATATGTACACTTCTCCATGTGGTAAATGCGCTGATGTCGACACAAGGGAGAGAGTCACTTCATCAGATGTCAATAATGTAAACACCTTTGAAGTGTGAAGGAACACCACCAATAATGTCAATGGGTCCTAAGGTACGAGCACAATCTGACACTGTGAAAGATGTTCTGAAGTCGAACAGTGACAAGGATCATCCAATCAAGGGCCAATGATACTCAACCTTGTCGGATGCGAAATAACCGCCAATGAGACTAAGGATTACCAAGGTGCTCTACTTCTGGGTCATCTGTAGATAATGTGTCGAAGTCGATACAAGATGACCTACTGAAAATAAGAACAATGATGTCTCTCTTCCCTCAGCTCGAAGTGATAACTCAAGAAGATCAAGATGAAAAGAACCAGGTACCATATCCCTATTGCTGGATGAGGGGGGGTTGACTGACTTAAAGCAGAAGGCTCAATGATAAGATACGAGGAGACAAGACATAAGATGACTCATAACACTCCTATGTCTCCTCAAAACTACCCATCCTAAAGGCTCAATGCTTCAGAAACAAGGACAAATAGGACCCCCATCCAGCCTCACTCTAACGATAGACACAAAGGCTCGACATGTGATAGATAGACATTCAAATTTTGACCCAGGAGTAACAATTATGGACAACTATTTATTCACAAAAAGAAATGTGATGTCCCGTTCCCAAGAGTAGGCCAACAAGGAGTGACTTAGTAGTCTATTTGTTCTCGTAGACTATAGTCAGACACAAACGGGGAACAAGAGGAGAAATAAGGGGTGAATTAGTGGCTAAACGATGAATTAAGCCAAAAAACATAGGAAAAGTCACTTAAGCTAAAGTTAACAGAGAAATAGAAGAAAAAGGTGTTGAGGGGGAGACTTAATTAAGCAATCACTCACCTTAGGAGGAAAAGCGCCTAGCTTAGGTGATGTCAACGAAAAATTAGATCGGGAAGAGTATAAAGGGAGGAATTCGACCCAATTCCTCATTATGTTATGATTTGATGTTGAGAGAGTTTCCAGAGGAGGAGGAGAGTCGACCTTTTGTTGTTTTGTGGATTTATGGAGGAAACCACCACCTTGATTGGTTTTGGTGTTGAGAGACACACCCTAGCCCATCGGAGATACCATCCAGGTATTTCACTGTCCTATTTAGGAGTATCCAGTTGCAGTGATTGCACAAATCAACCAGTGAGGGCACAAGGCTTAGAGAGGGTTTTAGGTAGTTGCATGAGACCAGGGATTATCTTGCAGATTCCTCCCAACCCAGTTGAGGACTAGCCAGGGTGCATCTTTTGAGCCACCAATCATCAGATTTTGATGGTGGAATCTCTCAAGGCGCAACAGACAGCCAGAAAGTGCGCATCTCTTGAGGAGAGACATTTGGGGTTCCAGAGGGTATTCCGGATCAGATCCGAGGAAACCTTTCCAAGCCAGTACAACATTGGCCAGGGCACAAGTTTCGAGATATATAGTAGTAGATTCCGATGGTGGAATCACTAGGGCGCACTCCTAGAGCCCAGGAGGTGCACAACCCCCCAGGGGATGACATCCAGAGCTTCCAGGGTCCGATCTTCAGTTCGTCAATCATCAGAAGCAGCCTAGAGGACAGGGCGCTTAGTTTGGGAAAGTTTCCAGGCGATTCTGTCGAGTATAGCCACCAGGGCGAGTTTTCCAGTGTTTGCAGCAGTTGCCATGAGTTCTGGAACTGCATTTTTGCCAATCTATACGTGCATGCTCAGATCTGCCTTCATCTTCTGATCACATGTATTTTTGTATTAGTTGCTTGTATTCCAGTGAGGATCCACGAGATCTAGCTGACGATTATTTCTCTGCTTTTAGCACATTATTGTATTTCCTGCTTTTTCCCTCATAATACATATGAATGAGATGGTGTTTGTTCCTTATTCTATATGCATCGTATATTCTGCTTAAACATTAATTGAATGAAACACACATGTGAAAATCACCGAGCATGTTAAATCATTAACTCAAACGCATCTAGAAACCCCCAGTCTATCAGATTAGACAGTGGACTTATCAATTTAGCAGTATTTCCTAGACTAGCTGAGTCAGGAACATTATAGTGGTATCAGAGCTTTCTTCCTGCCAGCTCGTGAAGAAAGTGCTTCTCATGACCCCATGATTCTGGGAATAGGTGAAGAATACCCAGAGGGCCGAGGACATATTGGGGACGAGTACATTCAGTACCGTAGAGGTCATAGCAGAGACCAGAGAAATAGGAACAAAAGGGACTACACTCCCTTCCACACTCAGTCCGATACAGAGCCAGAGTTAGAGGACATAGAGCATATCATCTCTGCCACAGAGGCAGAGATAGAGAGGAGTATGGGTGACAGACGAGAGACTCCAGAGGGTAAGGGGAAAGGCCCCGAGACACAGCCGAACAATATGCAAGCCATCTTGAATGACCTAGCTAGAGGACAATGGGACATGATGAACGCCATAGCACAGATGGCCATCAGTACACAAATGATCCATCATAGCGTGAGCACTATAGGTGCCAATGGCGCAGGAGGAGCGAGTGGTTTAGGAGGACACTAGGGAGGTGGGGCTAGTGGGTCTAGTGGATCTCAGGGCGGAGCGAGTGCACACCCTTCACCTATCCGAGCCTATTCTTCTTCTGGGAGGATTCCCCGACCTTTATATCCACAGTTCCAGGGAGGACAACTGTTGGGACAACTAGGGCATGCGGGAGGACAGCTAGGTCAGGGACAAGTAGTGCCACAGGATCCATTCAGAGAGTGCAGGAGAGATTACTTGGCACTAGGACCAGAGTTCCATGCAGACATGAGTTTTCTAGACTATTTTTCGATCATGTATCGAAACAGACCCCGGGAGGCACATAGGGGCAATGGGCAAACTCACAACATGGATTTCATCAAGAAAGTGGGAAAATTGAACATTCCTACTTTCGACGTATCATCATGATGCTTAGCTCAGGCATGGGTACAAAAGCTTGACACATACTTCAAGCTTAACCCAATGACAGAGTCAGAGGCTATCAGTTTCGCCACTTTGCACTTGGATGGGGAGGCCCACAAGTGGTGGTACCATGGGCTGGTGACCTTGGGTCACAACCACATTACTTCATACTTAGAGTTCACTGAGAGGTTGATGGAGAGGTTTGACATGAGAGATCCAGAGCTCCATTTTAGGGACCTTACACAGTTGAGACAGACAGGATCAGTCGAGGCCTTCATCACAGAGTTCCAGCGGAAGGCAGTGGCCGTATCCAATATATCGGAGCACAGATTGGTGATGTTGTTCACCGAGGCATTGACGAAGCCATTGAGGGGTTGGGTTAAGGATTTCAAGCATCACACCCTATAGGAGGCCATTGTGCGCATGAGAGACATGGGGGACTCAACAACGAAACCCAAACCTGTTACCAAACCCTTTGTACCACAGAGAGACTGTTAATGTTTAAGCCATTATTATAGATGTTTGCATTTCATTAGATAACAATAGCATAATCCAAGATCACTGAGAAATACACAATCACAAGAGACACAACATTTATCCTGG
>JZKD02S1676054.1:44825-58442 GCA_000966675.3 Picea glauca
TCCTTCCGACCCAGTTGAGATCCAGCCAGGCCGCTCAGATTGAGCCAGTTTCCATCAGATTCTGACGGTGGAATCTTGCAGGGCGCATCATCCAGCCATTTAGGGCGCAACTCTTCCGACATGACATTTGAGGTTGCAGACGGAGCATCAGGGCAAATCTGGGGAAACCCTTCCGACCCAGTTCCGCAATTGGCGAGACAATCGTTTTGAGTCCTATAGCAGCAAATTCCGTTGGTAGAATCATTTGGGTCGCATCCAGTGTCCCAGGAGGTGCGCAAACCCCCCAGGGGTCCAGATCTAGTGCCACAGAGACCATATCTGACATCCGGTACTCATCCATTTTAGTCTAGAGGCCAGGGTGTTTCTATTGGAGCATTTTCCAGCTCATTCCGACGGTCTATCCTTCTGGACGAATTTTCTAGCTAGTAGCGGTTACCGTACCTCTCCGGAATCGCATATTTTTGCTGATCTATTCATGCATGCATGAGATTTTCCTTCATCTTCTGATCACAGGTATTTTTATGCTATTTGCTTGTATTCCAGTGACGATCCATGAGATCAAGCTGACGATTATACTCTATATTTTCAGTATGTTATTGTATTTCCATGCTTGAGTCGCATAATACATGTTATTGGGCAGTTGATGTTCTTTACTTCCGCATGCATCCCTTATACACTGTTTAAACCATAACTACATAACATGCACATGCAATAACCAACATGCACATGCAATAACCATAAATATCTCAAACACACAACTGAAATGCATCCAGAAACCCCCAGTGTATCAGATCTGCGAGAAAGAACATTAGATCAGCGACAAATATCTTGATCAGCGAGATCAGGGATATTTCATAGGGCACTCATTACTGACCCAACTTTGCGACTTAAACGGGGATTGAAAGGAAGCAACGGAAGGTGATAGGTCGAGGACGATCTTGTGCTTCAATTTGGGAATCCTACACCCAATGTCACCTCGATGTAGGTCCCGCACTTCAAGGGTGACTAGGTCACTCTGGGGAGGCGATCCCGATGACCCTAGGGGGATTGAGATGGAGACTGAGAGAAATGGAAGTGAAGCCCCTAGAGGTCAAGTCTAAGTGGAATGAAAGGTGGGAAGAGATGCCTTGTAAGTCAAGTGATTGTTGCCCCACAAGTATAGTACTCCTCCGGATGATTGTACCTTTCTGAGACACAAGAAAAGACACTTTGCAATGATATATGTTAGTTGGATCAGCATGTTAAGCTTGCTGTCCCTAATTTGCAGCAGTAGATGACAGTTTATATCAGCAAATAAAACATCTAAATCATCATAAAAAGGTCTAAACTAGTTAAGTAAATCAACATCAAGTTTAGCAATGAATATAGGCTAAAAAATGACACTTAAGAAGCAAGAGAAGATGGCTGTTGTAAACATTTATTCTCTGCAGAAAATTGCAGCCTTATGGCTGTAGCATTCAATGGCATGCAACAGCAAAATCAACCATGGAAAAGTGCCAAGAACTAGCCCAAAAGGTGCGCCCTAGTTAGTAGAGTAAGTGAGCAAAATTTAGGAGCTAGTCTAGGGTTAGTTTAGGAGTTATGGCCAGTAGTTTATCTAGGTTAGATCAGCCCTAATGGCTGTAGGTTAGGGTTTGTAACAACAAACAAAGTAATGGGAGAGAGGGGACGCCCTAGTAGGTGAAGATTCCTCTCAATGAGGCAAACCAACTTCAAGCAAGAAACTTTTCAAAAGATAAAAAATTGCATTTTCCAAGGCAATGATTTTATATCTTCAATGCAAAAAGTAATGACCAGTGCCTTTACTATTAGGTTAATGGAGTCAAATAAACAAAGAGCTAGAGAAACTACCACCTTGGGGGTGTAAGCCCTTTTACTTCCCAAGGCAAGTTTCTCTAGCTAGGGTTAAGCTAAGAGGGTGTATGCCCTTATACTTCTCTTAGCAAACCCTTGTATAATCACTAAGATGAAGCATAAAATGATGAAGACTATGGTGGGGGTGTATGCCCTTATTCTTCCCACCTAGCTCCTAGCATAACAATACTTGACTTAGCATAATAGTAAAAGACCATACCAAGATCAAGAGAAATGCCAAGATAATCCACGATAAGAGCTAGAAAACATCATCCAAGGCTAGCGCTAGACTTCCACCAACCATTCATCAATAGATAGCCATAAACAAGAGATAAAAGAGACAATATTGCCAAAGATAGCGAAAATTTCAGATCAACTCCTTTCACAATGAGGGAGAGTTATGTTAAAATGAGATCTTATGATCTCTTATTTATACAAATGTCACCAAGGTGACTTGTCCACAAATTAAGGGGTAAAACAAAAGATTAGGGGTCAACAACCCTAATCTTGTCCCCTTTTACAAAGTAATTCATTTAAAATTCACTTTTGCACATAAGAAAACCCTAATTTTAGGACGTCTCCCCTTTAGGAGACGTTTTGCCACTTTGAGGAAGTCGTTGGTGTTGAAGAAGCATGGGTAAGCCTCCAAAGGACACATATCAAGCATCTAAGCACTCTCATCATGGTGAAGACCCTCTTCTCCTCAAAACGTCCATGTGTCAAATGAGTGGCACCTCACCACCATACCCTAGCCCCCCAAACATGACGTCAAGCTAAAAAATTAGGACGTTTTGCCCCTCCTGGGAAAATCGTTTGGCAAGTGAGGGCTGGGCTATGTCGTCCAAGTAATCGTCAAGGCCTTCCAAGTCTGATCTCTCTCATTCGGCATGCGGGCCCCTGGTATCCAACTTGTGGGCTTGTAGCCCCATGGAAGCCCAAGCTAGGCTTGTTCTCCCAAAACTGTCCACCAACTAGGTCCTGCAAAGACAAACGAGCACACCCTCCAAGGATCTCAAGTCATAACATCATGATAAGTGAATCCAATCAATAAATAAGCCATCTAAGCATGTGCATCAAAGATCACTATATCAAACAATTAATTGCTCAAAGACACTATGTGACTTGTCAAGCTTGAGTATGAGAGGGTTGACGAGGTGTCCTATTGGGTAGATCTTGCCCGAGGTCAAGTTGAACTTCCAAGAGATCCCTCTCTAAGCCATGTAAAGTGGATAAAGTGGTTGGGGTCAAGACTCAATGGGCATAGGGCTGATGACATACAAGGGGTCATAGTGTCTCATTCATGGGTGCTTCTGTAGAGGGTGTGTGGTACCTTCGTTCGCAATGCACTTTTTCCAAGCCCATCAATTGCCTTTTATCTTTCTTTCTTTGTATTTTATTTCAAAATAGCATAAGGAGAGATTGAAGGCCACTGCCCTGGCGTGGTGACCAGATGATGGCAATATCACCCATAAACACCTAGTGGAAATAAGAAGGCTGGCTCGTGATGAGACCCCCCTTTTCCTAGCCATTCAATTGAGAGCCATTTCCCTGGATTGGTGACCAGATGATGACAATGTCATACCACTAAATACTCATGGACGTGATAGGTCGGCTCGTGATGAGACCTCCTATTCTTCAACTAACCTTTTAAGCATTATGTATTATATTGTGGGTTCCCTTTAATCAAAGTTAAGTGTTTCATTGCTTTCTTGGGTGATCCCTATGCGAAGCATCTGGAAGGTTTATACAAGGCTTTTATCTTTTACCCAACATCAACCCCTTTGGGCCTTCATCCCCTTCTTCCCATAGAATGAGGGACAACCCCTTCTTGGGTCAAGACACCCTAAAATCCCAAGAGATAAGGAAATGGAGGGGAACAATGATGGAAAGTGGTAAGTATGGTCGGGAACGGTACGATGACTCATTAAGGGAGTTGCCTGTAGCAAACCCATCCCTAAGGAAGACCAATTACTAGGGCACAATGTCAACCACCACCAAGGTGAAGCAGGGAAAAAGGTATAATGTCCAAGCATATAGCATGAAATCTAGAGCAATCTAAGATATAACTTAATCAAATGGCTTAAATATTGAGATGATGCTCACCATAATACTGACTTGTACCTCATTGAGCAAGGTCCACTGCCTTCCGGAAGCCAGTTGGTGTGGTGGATGCCATCTGCAAAACTGTGACCATATGTGGTGATGAGTGGGTTTTCCATCTGTGCGAAGGGTATTGCTGGTCATGTAGTCTCTCGACACTCCATATTTGCAACCTGAGGGCCTTGAGACATAATCTCCTTAGTTATCCACAAAATGGGGATAATAGGACCCAATTATGCGCCCCCCTTTAGCTCAATCAATTAATTTTTAAATGCTCATGTCATGGGAAAATGTGACCCATGCCTAGGTGGATGCCACATCACTTTGTAGCTCTGCCACATGTCGATCTCTAAGGGTGCCACTTGGCACTGCATGGACGATGACTGCACCTGCTAAATATAGACATTTCTAAAAATAGAATCTAGTTCCTAAATTTTAGGAAACTGTCCACATCACCCAAGATGACTAGGAGAACATCGTCACATGTCACTGTCTAAAAATGTCACTATCTAAAAATAGACACTGCTAAAAATAGAAAGTTGTTCGAATGCCCTTGGATTTATACTCATTGATCTCGTCCTTTCGCAAGGGATCCGAATATGTAATCATAACTGACATGCGAGCCCTGGTGCTCAACCTGCTAAAAATAGTAAACTGCGCCACATCATCCCAGAAAAGATCAAAAAGCCTCTGAATGTCACAAGGATCAATACTGCACGCTCAAAATTTGAATTTGGGGCCTGGAGCAAAACTTGATAAAAATAGGAAGTTCTTGCACGATGCCCGAAAAAGTGTCATCGGGCCTATAATCATGCAAGGACTCATACTGTATGGTCAGAACTTCTCCAAACTGTCAAGAGACACTCAAACCGTGTCTCCTAAAAAATAGCAACCCTTGTTGTATGTAGACATCTCTCTCAAAATGTATGGAAACCAAGTCAACTCTAACTCTGAAACAAACAACCATGTATCGATCATTTACCTACCTTTGATGGGAAACAACCTCTTGCTCAACACAAGTGCTAAACTCTGGGAGAATCTTAGAATGCCAACCAAGATAATGCATGTTGGCTCTTAACCCTCAAGATTTTCAAGAGTTGTACCTTACCTTGTGGGAAGAAGGGGCTAAAGGCCCAGAGGGTAAAAGTAGCTGGAAAAAGATAAAAGCAAAAAGAATGAAACCTTTAGATGCTTCACCCAGGGATCCCCGAGAAAGCAATAAAAGGCTTCTCAGCAAGAAACAAAGGGACCCATAAAATAATAAAATCAAGACCTACTTGGAGGATAGCGGCTCTCATCACGAGCCAACCTATTAGGTCCATGGCATGTAACGGTATGACACTACCATTCAGCTGGTTACCACGCCAGGGTAGTGGCTCTTGGTGGCATAGCCAAGAGAAGGGGGTCTCATCACGAGCCAACCTTCTCATTTCCGTGAAATGCTTGTGGGTAACATTGTCACCACTGGTCACCACGCCAGGGCAGTGTCCCTTAACTAGTCTCTTGAAAGAAAAAAAAATAAGATAAAAGATAAAAGGCATGAATGGGCTTGGAAACATTAGCATCCATGACAAGGTGTAGCTCACCCTCTTCAGAGGCACCCACAGGTAAGCCATACATTCCCCTGTCATCACTGCACCCATTGCTCAGAAATCCCTTTCCACCTCATCCACTTACATGGCCTTGAGTTGTCTTCACCCGGAAACATCCCACATCCAATGAGCACTAGCCCAATAGGACATCCTAGCATCCCCTCCAAACCTGGCTTGTAGAGTAGCATAACGTCTTTGAGCACTTGTCTGGGAAAAGGGGTTTCATGCACATGTTTAAATAACTTGATTATTAGATGTGATTGACATTGCTATGATCCCTGTGACTTATGAGCCTATGGAGGGCGTACTTGTTGCTGTTGCAGGGCCACACCCGACGGATAGGTATACATGGGGAGATGATTAGTTCAGACCTCCATAGGTCTAAAATCCCACTAGATGGATGCTGAGGCCCCAGCCAGGGGCAGACACAGATCAGAGGTTTGCACCGGAGAGAGAGGAGGACGTTCCATTGGAGATAGCCTGGCAGGCCTGGACCCACGGGGTCTTGCCCTTTTCACCATAATGTAGGCCTTGGAAGGCCCATGATGTCACCCATGTGACCCAGGATGTCACCCAACGTTTTGGACATTTTGGAGGCAGTTGTGTGCCAAAGTGGCACGTGTGGCATGATCCAGAGGGCCAAGGAGGCCTAACGTTTCTCTTGGAGGCCAATGTTGCCCTAAGAGGGCCTAACATCACCCTAAAAGGGCATGACATCATATTTACAGCTTGATTTAGGGTTTTATTATGACATTTAATGTAAAAACTGGATATTACATGTAACTGGCCATGTCGGCCTTTTTGACCTAATTCTGGTCATTGAAACTGTATAAATAAGGGTTTTAGCCCTTGTATTTTTCATCATCTTTCACTCACACTTAGTGAGGTCTGAAATTTGCGCCCTATCTAGGGTTACTTGGCTGAAATTTTAGGCGCACTTGTTGAAGGAGGCTAAATTTGGAGTATTTTTGGCAATTTTCKTGGTGGAAGTGTTCAACTAGGGTTTTGCTTGATGATTCTTGATGTATGTAAGTAAGATTTCTGCAATTMTTCTTAATTGAATGGTTATGGTTATTTTATCTTGCATTTACATTAAGATTATGAACTTGCTTGTTTAAAACCCTAGGAAGTCTAGCACATRTTATTGTCCTAGCTTTAAAAGCCTTCACCTACTAGATTTTGCCAAGAAGCCRATTTTATTGAAGCCTTTGCTAGGGCCTTTCCATTGCAACACCCTAGTATTTTTTGCTTCATCTTAGTCGTTTTTGCTTCATCATTGAGTTAAAGAGGGAGGAAAATCTACTAAGGCCTAGGGTTACCTACACCTTAGTAGCTAGTTTCCCCTAGGGTTTGATAGTTGAAGCCTTGGGTTACCAACACTCCAACTATTAATCTTTCTTGTCTTTGACTCTCCTACTATCATCATTTTTCTTCAACATTTGCTGCCACTTCATTGACTCCATTTTCCCTAAAAGCACTAGTCTAAGACTTCTTATTGAGTGATTGATCAAAACAACCATCAAAACCTATACCTTGAGCTTCCTACTAACCATTTCTAACATTAAACTAGCCTAACGTACTAACTTTATTGCTGCTGTTACTAAAGTAAGCTACAACCATATTTTGCAGCATTAAAAGCTTCTAAAAGCAATTGAAAAATTTGATTAATGCATTGCCTTAATTGCTTATGATGAATGCTAGTATTATGATGTTAATGATTGATTATCCTTGGTCATTTTGAAGCTTTCCAAAGGAATTTATTGTGAAGTATTGTCTTATAAATATTGCTGCTATACATTTTTGTTTACTTCATCATTATATCAGTCAATTGCTTTTATTGAGAAAGTCTGAGGTTTATGAAGTGCTAACGACAAGTTGTACTTGCAAAATATATAGTTTCTTGTTGATTTGTTCCAGGCAGGTACATCTTGATATATTATCACTTCATTGGTTATAAACCTGAGACTTTCTGATCAGTGGTGACTTGTGAGAGGGGACCTTTTAATAGCCATTTTGACCTTGCCTTCTCAAACCCCCAGGTCATCGAGGACGTCTCCCCTGGGCCTTCAACTCTAAATAGAAAGAGGAATCCTATTGAGGTGACAGTGATAGGATAACCTCAAGTTACGCCAATTTGCTTTCCATTTACCTTTCCTTTGATCAAAGTACAAATTGTGCGATAACACATCACATCATAAACCTAAAGGATTCTTGAAAAGGCATTTGCAAGGAAGAGTGTTGGCCCTAAAGATGCTATCCAAACTCCTATCTTGGTCAATGTTTGAAAAATATTTAGTAGCTTAATGATTCTAAGTTAATCATTTTATGATTTCTTTGCAAGATTTATTGGCTTCCTCACACGTTTTTCCGCAACAGTTAAATGACCAAACAAAGTTTGTATGGGATAAAGCTTTAAATTTAGACATGTTGAAACATTGAAACTTCAAATCACTGAAAAATAAAAAAACCATATCTTTTTTGGGCAGTCAATAATTTAGAACTCATTAATATTTAGAACTTTGGATCCAAATTGTGAAGCCAATGTTGGATAGATGTATAGAAAATATAGATGTCTAAATAGATTGAAGTGGATGCGATATGGATGATTTCAGATGTCTTTTTCACATTTGTCATGGATGCCTCAACAATGCTCAGCTTAATATTATTTATCAGCAAGGAAATTTTTTATCAGCTTAATATTTATGCACAAGCTTCAAGGGTATCAAATAATGGGTGTCGACTTTCAAGTAAGCCATAAATGTATGTTCTTTCATGTTATTTGCACACAAGTTCCCTTGAATTTTGGACCTAAAGAGTTAAAATTTGTAAGCCACTTGTCCATGTTCATCTTTTTGGTCACAATTATTACAATGCCTGCTTGGTTGATTCATTGTCCTTATTTTGACTAATGGACACATTACTGTTGTTATGGTGGTTTTAATTTCAATGGATTCAAGTATTTTTCCCATCTATGAGTTGTCTTAGTGACTATATATTTGTTTATATAAATTTGTCAAAATTTTGGTAGCCAATGTCCTAGATTGTTGAGAGATTTCTTGGACTCTATTGCAAAGCGTGAAGTATCTTTATTAATAAAGTGTCAACTCCCTTTTTTCTCAAAGATTTTTTTATTGTGCAACTTGGACTCATGTAAAAGCAATGAAGGGGTTTTAGGGCAGGTCATCTTTCAGCAAAGGGTAATGACAAACCTTGATTCTTTATTCTTTTTCAATATCAGATTCCTATTGTACCATATGGTGGGGCTACATCAATTGAAGGACACACTTTAGCTCCCCATGGAGGCTTGTGCATTGACATGACATCGATGAAGGTATGCTTTATCTGATTTTCTCTAAAATATTCATTCTATATTTTTGCATTTCTAGTTCTGATACACAATGCTATTCACTCTTTTATCTATAACTTGGTTGGCGATTGTTTGTCACTCTTTTATATATAACTTGGTTGGTGATTGTTTGTATTGGTGTTTATGTAATGTCCCCTCCACCTGATCATGACGAGAGGATGACTTAATAGCCTATATGACTCCCGTAGGCTATAGTTAGTGGAGAAAAAGGGAGTCAAGGAGGTTTATTGAATGTCACTTAGCTAGGAGAGTTTATATTTCTAAAGTGAAATTTAATAAAAGGGTAATAAAGTAACTTTCGATTAGAAGTTACTTGAACATTAGTAAAAGTGACTTTTAATCTTAAAGTGAAAAGTAAAAGGGGAATAAGATTCATGTTTGATTTAGTCAAAAAGAGAAAGTTCTAGAAGGGCATGGAAGAAGAATAAAAGGAGGGGTAGCACTTCACTTTGGCATTATGATTTGATCTCTTGTTTGAGTGCTCTTGAGAGCCAAGTTTTTGTTGGGATTTTGACAAAACCCTTCCATTGTGGTTTAGTTTCGGTGGTGCAACATCCACCCTGTTGCCGTCCTTATACACACTTGCAAACGTGAGCTAAGTCCGNTGCTTGAGCTGATTGGCACAATTAATTTCCATTTGTTTAATCAATTGAGTAAGTTCCTTCATGCCATCGTTAGAGGATTTATGATTTTCAACATTCTTTTTCTTCTCCTCATAAGTTTGGGAAGAAGATCCTCTAGTAAAGCCAGGAATATTGGACTTCCTAGCCTCAAGCATATTCTGTTCAATTCGTATAGCTGTAGCTTGTGCTGCTTCCAAAGTTTGAGGATCCTTATCCTTCAAGGCATACCTCATTTCTCCTTCAAATGCCTCAATATAATAAATCAGGATTGCAAGATCTGAAGGCTTGACGTCATTATGAAGGCTTTTCACCACGCTATTAAACTTAGTGTTAAATTCTACCACAGTTTCATTTTCTTTCTTATGGCTAGTGGTAAGTGCAACAAGCTGAAATCTATGTTCTTTCTGATCACCCCATCTCTTCTTAAATTCATCCAATATTGAATTAAGGGTGTTAAACTTGTTTGTAGAAAAATCTGTAAACCATTCAGTAGCATCTCCTTCTAAAGAAAAGACAAACAGGGTCATCTTCACATCTTCTTCGTTATGACCTCTACAATATTTCTCCACACACCTGTGAAAACTTGAGATGTGAGAGTTGGCACTTATAGCATTGTTCCCCTGGAAAACAGACAACTTGTCAATGGCTTTTTCGGGAACATCATGAGGGGCACCTTGGATTGCTGCAAAGTTCAAAGTACTCAAAAAGGTACTCATTGTAGCGTTAGGATTATTAGTGGGATTATTAACAATTGGTTGATTATTAGTTTGGAACAAGTATTGGATATCGGTGAGTGCTTCTTTCCCAAGACTTTCAAGTAGCCTTCTAGGAGCAAGGCGATTTAATCTCCTCCTATAAACCTATTCAGGTTCGGGAAAAGAATAAATCACTCCTTGTGAAGTGCTCCTAGTAGTATACTTGCTAGATTTTTTCAATGGAGTCGCCACTTGGAAAGGAATCACCCAAAGCTAACCAATACAAGCTCAAAGAGTTTTAAGGCCTAAATTTTTTATTGTTTAGTTCTTAAAGAATTAAGTTAAGTCGCTTTGACCAAGGATAAATGACTTATCCCCAGCAACAGCGCCAAAGATGTTGCCGTCCTTATACAGACTTGCAAACGTGAGCTAAGTCCGGCTCACTTAGTGTGTCCTTGGAGGCACAATGCCTAGGTTCACAGCCCACACTGTCACTTTGACCGGAACCTCTTCCGTCTAGGCTTACTCTTAGGGAAGCCAAGGGGGGTAGACTCTAGTTACTAGATAAGATTTAGCGTTTATGTTCTAGGAGTTGATTTTAATTTGTTAAGGTTTTGGGGGAGTCTAACCTATGATGCAAAAGCAACAATGCAAGATGCAAGGTTAGTATGTTAAGCAAGACCTTTCCCTAAGTCAACTAAGACTAGTGCCTAAGATTGGGTAAGGGGTCAACTAAGTTAAAGGGTGTTTCGTTACAATATGATTACAAGGATTACAAAGGATATTTTTTCACCACAAGACTAGATACAAGTAACAAAGAATGCTAAATACAAAATGATACAACACAACAAGTTAACCACGTTATTTCAATGTGCAGGATTTAAAGAAGATCAAGGCATTAACATCATCAACACATTAGGCCTAAGCATGCCCCAATGGCACTTACTCTATTGGATTGCTCCTCAATGGCAACATCAACATTCACAAGTCAAAGGAAAACTTAGAAGATTTAAAAGTTAAGGCACAAGTATTCCACAATGAATATGATACTCAACACTTAGTTATTTAACACACAAGGTATTATTAGATGAAAGATTGAATTACAAGTATTAAGCCCAAGGTTTAATTACTTAGTGAGTTAAGGGTTCTTAAGATTGAAAATATTTTATTACCCTTATTAGATGTTTCACCAAAAACCTCCTCCCCCGATTGCCAAATGACTGCTGGATGCTCAAGAAGTGAAGCAATGAGGCCCACCCTAGCTTCACAGGTTAGCTCGAAAGATTGAGTTTTTACGGAAATGACGCTCCTTCGCGCCGTGAGACTGTCCTCGGCCTATCACCTTCCGTTGCTCTCCTCAATCCCCATTTTAGATGGTGAAAATGTTGGTTTAAAGTACCCTATTAAGTCTATTAAGTATGTATATCAATTGGTTAGACTTTTAGGTGTATTTTGAAGTGTTTTAGTGATTTTGAGATGCTTAAAATTGTTGATTTTAGACCAAAAACGAAACTTTTATGGGCTTAGAAAGTGTGTTATTTAAGCATAAGAGTGGAGAGCATTAACACATATAAAGCATTTAAAGAAAGTTCAATAACGATTTAGTTTATCACCATGCATTAGATTATTAACATAAGTAGCTTGTTATGAAAAGAATATTAAAGCACAAGGGCAAT
The DNA here is from genome assembly GCA_000966675.3 of Picea glauca. Classification (NCBI taxonomy): domain Eukaryota; kingdom Viridiplantae; phylum Streptophyta; class Pinopsida; order Pinales; family Pinaceae; genus Picea; species Picea glauca. The sequence goes on from JZKD02S1676054.1 coordinate 56,733, forward strand.
GCCAACTTGCCAAAAGAGAAAAGAGAAAGCTCAAACTTATCACCACTTATCTTATGTTCGTTTAAAGCATTAAGAGAAAGCACTAAGTATGAAATAAAGCTTGAGAGATTTAGTTATATGCCTACACTATCAACTTATCAACAACACATTCACTAAAGTATGGTGGCAAATGGCCTTAAGGTGTTATAACATGAAAAACAAAACCATTTACTAAACTATGAAATCATTAACCATTTATTGTGTTGGGTTAGAGCATGCAACAAAATAGATCTTGAAAGAGATTATAACATGCAAATAGATCTAAGTGAGTTGATTATGCCCCAAGGGCTCAAGCTTAAAGATTAATGTGTGAAAGATCTAGATCTAGATTATTTTAACCATTAGAGCATAAATAGATCAAAAGCACATTAAAACCCTAGCCTCACAATTTGGGGTATTCCTCTCCCAAAGTGTAGGTAATTATTAACTTAGAAGTAATTTGGAAAGAAAGAGAGAGAAACAAGCAAGAGAAGAAGCAAGCAAGGCAAGCAAGAAGCTCACTAACCCCACGTCCTAGCTTAGGAAGAAGCTTAGGAATGGAAGAACTTGAAATAAGCTAATCCTAGGCTCACATGTGGGAGGTAGGCCGTACCAATCCTTCTTCCACACTATGAGCAACTAAAAATCAACAAGAAGTGAAAGAAAGTATTCCCAAGAAGCTAGAAGAAGTGAAGAGAAAGGTTGAGAATGTTATCCACTTGAAGAAAAGGGTCTTGGAGTGTTGTGTAGCTATTTTAGGGCAACTTAACCCCCTCAACCAGATCTGAATCTGCAAAAACTAGCAAGGTATACTTGCTGGAAAAACTACACACAACAAGCAAAGATGAAGAAAAATTTCTAGTTTTGGTAGAAATTTTTCACATAGAAAATATTATGAAGAAAGTAGATTTAGATGACCACTCTAAGATGTTAAGCTAGCTGAAATATATATGAAAAAACARCAAGAAAGAATGAGAAAAGAAGATGAGAAAATGAGGAGTTTGAATGTGCTTTAAGGGAGGACTCTTCCTTGAGGCATTCCCAATAAAACCCTTGAAGCCAAACCTGCAAAAACTTAACAAGATCTATGCATACAAAGATAATATGGCTGAATGTGCTAATAAGATGAAATACTTTCACCCTATCTAGCAAACCAACATATATAGATCTACAAGAATACTCGTTGTTAGATCTACTCAAATAAAATACTTTACCTAAGATCTAGGTTATGCATAAATCAAATTAAACACATACAAGTTTACCTCACATGTAACAAGAACAAAAATACTTGTTTCTCTTCCAATGATCCTCCAAAGTTTCTCGTTTATATTACTCAAGAAAGGGATCTTGGAGAAATACTTGCTCCAAAACCCTAAGAGCCAAAGAATGGAAGAAAGATGGAATAAAAAAGAGAGAGAGAGAGAGTGGAAAATCAAGTAGCATAACATTAGCTCAAGATATGGTAATGAGGAAGTGAGGAGAGAGATCTATTTATACTTGGAGAGGCAAACTCACCCCTCTTGGATCCATGCCAAGTGTCCACCACCAAGCACAAGTTAGAATCCCAAGGGTAGGGCGCACCATCTAGGGTTTGAGAAGTAGATCTAGGGTGTGGATGAGTGAGGGAGTGTTGGGATCACACAAGAAGGTAGTGGGATGCTAGGGAATGCATGCCAAGGGAGAGAAGGGAGC
>JZKD02S1676057.1:10100-32009 GCA_000966675.3 Picea glauca
AGACTGTCTCCCCCACTGAACACTACTAGAATGATCACCTCCTCCCCGATGCTTCTTAAAGGAAATACGAAGGAGGAAAATTTAACTTCTATTTAGACTTGTACGAAGCCAATGCAAGGGATGCACCCTCCCTCCACTTAGGAAATCCTCACAACATCGTCATTTGATCAACAACTCCCACCCACAACCCCCTGAGTTTTGGCAAGGGGTATGGAGTCATTAGGCACCAAATTCAAACATTGAGTTGGGTTTGTTGTCCATAACAATAATATCTCACTTGGATGTTAAACATACTAAGATGATTTAGCTCAAATCAATTTCTTATAAGAGTTTATTTCACACTCCTATCATCCATTTATACTATTGTACCTARCAGTCCCATGTTTGACCTATTCATGGTCACTAACTAGTTTATTTCATCTTAATTTAATATGGCGATTTACAAAAAAAATCAATGTTGATGAAGTCCGTGTAATAGAATATTTCCAAATTTAACGAAATATGTGTTATACCCATTTTGTTATTATATATACATATATGTTTAGGGACTTTGAATGCATCTGATTTTATACTCAATTATGACCACATGAATTTTTATGCATTCCACTGCTTTGAGAGATAATATACATGAAAGAGTAGACCTATACAATTTACTTATATTTACTTTGATACACTCTAATTGTTTTAGTTCGCTTGTATTATTTCTCTGAAGTAGTTAATTTGATGTGCATAAATCTCCATGCAGTGACTATTTAGTTTTATTACCTATACATTTGTCTATGTAGATCCATTATGTAGCCTACATACAAATATTTTAACTAATGCAAGTCAAATTCCACTAGAATCATTAACATGTAATTAAACAAAAGGAAATTTAACATATCTATTATGGCCATGAGGCACACCTATATAGATCATTACCTACATATATAATATCAACCATTATAACACTTCATAAAAATGAAAGTAAATAGTTAAGATACATATATAAATAATGATGCTAGGAAAACAAAAGGAACAACCATGTTCCATCAAACCATAGATACATAACACCCTTTATCCTGACCATGACTCCATAAAGGAAAACTGAACATCATTTATTAGCCACTGTCTCTTTGAACAATTCATAAAAATTGTTTGGCTAACACCAGATGTGCTCATAACAAAATAATTGTTCCTTTCCCAACATACTAAGCAGTGTCCTACCTCCCACATATGTTGTATGTATATCATGCCTAGGAATTTCCATTCTTTTCCGTCCTTGGGAAATTCATAGATTTACCAATCCATAATTTCTAGGGGCTTCTAGTGACAAAAATCAACTTCTGACACTTGTAAAAATCATCTCTAACTTAACTCAATCATATTCCCCACTCATGGAGTCATATTCAGCTATTTTTAACCAGGTTGTTCTATATGTTCTTCAAGATTAAATTTATTAAAAATGTTTGTCTCATACATGTGTCCATCAAAATAGGAGACTTGGAAAGTCAAACTTTTGTTCAACAATCATAAAATAATAATTACATAATTTCAAAATCTAAAATTCTAATTTCCAAAAATGGAAATTTATTTTTAGAATAACAACTTTGAAATAATTTAAATTTGAATAATTCGAGGATATCACATCCTCTCTCCCTTAAGTATAACATTGTCCTCATTGTCCAAATTGTCTCTTGGAACATAATTGGATAAGATTTCCACGTCTCTTATTCCAATACCCAAGTAGCCTCCTCGGGACTAAAGTGTTTCCATTGCACTTTTACCTGGGAGACGACTCTATTCTGAAGTATTGTTTCTTTCGTGTCCAAAATCCATAGAGGTTTCGCTTGGAACTCACCTTTTTGATCCACATGCACCATGTTCCAATCAATAATGTGAGTAGGATCATGAATATATCTTTTTAATAATGAAACATGAAAAAAATTATGAACTTTTAAATTTGCAAGGACTACTAGTTGATACACCACTGGTCCGTTTCGAGTTAAGATCTCGAAAGGACCACAAAATCTTGGTGCCAACCTAGACAAACTTCCTAGTTTTAGGGATTTTCTCTTCGCTTTGACTTTGAGATATACATGATCTCTAATTTTGAATTCTTGGTGTCTACTTTTTAGATCTGCATAGATTTTTTGTCGATCTTGTGTCCCTTTCAAGTTATGATGTACCCTTTTGACCATTCTTTCCATTTCTTGGAGAATTTATGGTCCAACCATAATCCTTTCAATCAGAATATCCCAACTGATCATGGTTGTACATTTCCTTCCATATAAGACATCGAAGGGACTCATCTTAGTTGATTCTCGATACCCATTATTGTATGTGAATTCAATTAAATGTAGATACTCTTCCCACTTAGTTGGTTTTGTCCTTACATACATTCATGACATGCCTTTGATAATTTGATTTGTTTGTTCTGTTTTCCCATCTATTTGTGGATGGTAACTCGGGATGAAATTCAAATTAGTACCCAAACATGCAAACAATTCTTTCCAAAACTTGGATGTAAATTTGACATCTCTATCTGCAATCACCATCTTATGAATCCCATGTAGCCTAAATATTTGTTTCATAAAAATTTCAGGGATGTCAATCTATTTGTAAGTAAGATTTCACAAGTATAAAATTTGCATACTTACTTAGCTTATCAATCACTACCATAATTGATTTTTTTTTCTTTGAGTCTTAGGCAAACCTATGATGAATTCCATTGAAATAATTTCTCACTTCCATTCGGGTATAGGCAGAGGTTGTAACAGACCTGTCTGATGTTGATGCTCAGCCTTTACCTGTTGACAATCTAAACATTTAGACAAATATTTAGTTGTCTCATTTTTCATGTTAGGCCAATAAAACTATTTTCTTAAGGTTGTTATCATTTTCTGGTATCCTGGATCACCAGAATATGGTTTTTTGTGCATCTCATTAAGAAGTATCATCTTCAATTCAGTAGTGTTAGGTACATATAATATTTTTTTGAACCTCAACAACCCACTTTTATCTATTCTAAGATCTATACTTTGCATATTTTCCGCATTTCTTTGTAATTGTTTCGATGTTTTGATGTATTTTACATTATTTTTGCTTGCAAATTTAGTCCTATCCTCAATATAATTTTCAAATTTGTTGATAATTACTTCATATAGATCATTATTCCTTCTACTTAGTGCATATGCAACTTTAATTTATTTTCCCTTGATGTGTCGTACTTCAAAATAAAACTCAATTAAAAAGGCCAACCGTCTCTCTTGTCTTGCATTGAGATCCTTTTGGATGAACAAGTGTTTTACACCACTATTATGTCTTAGTAATATAAATTTTCTTCCCATTAAATAATGTCGCCACATTTTCAATGCATGAATTACAACTGCTAACTCTAGATCGTGAGTTATGTAGTTTCTTTCATGTTCCTTTAATTTACGTGATTCATAACAAATGATGTGTCCATATTCTGTTAGCACTCCTCCTAATCCTTCTTTACTTGCATCCACACAAACTGTAAAGTCTTTATCTGGGTCTTCCACTTTAAGGATTAGCACTTTAGTTAACAGTCCTTTTAGTTTATCAAAACTGTCTTGCCATTTTTTAGACCAATTAAATTGTATTCCCTTTTTTCTGCAGTGATGTAATCGGATAGACGATTTTGGAAAATTCTTCGATAAACCTCTGGTAATAGCTGATAATATCCATGAATGACCTTATGTATTCTACATCTTTAGGGAATAGGCCATTCCATAATGGCTCTAATATTCTTAGGGTCTATTGCAATGTCGTCTTCCGATATTACATGCCCTAAATATTGTATCTTCCTTTGGTAGAAATCACATTTATCAAACTTAGCATACAAATTATGTTCTCTTAGAGTTTGTAATACTATTTTCAAATGTCGTTCATGTTCTTCTTCATTTTTTGAATAAATTAATATATCATCAATAAAAATAAGCACAAATTTATCCAAATACTAGTTGAATATATTATTCATCAAGCACATAAAAGTTGTTGGTGCATTAGTAAGTCAAAACAGAATTACTTCAAATATGTAATGTCCATAATGTGTTCTAAATGTTGTTTTGTTTACGTCTTCATCCTTTGTCCTGACTTGGTGATAACTATATCTCAATTCTAGCCTAGAGAATATTTTTTCTCCTCCAGCCTTGTCAAAGAGATCATTGATTCTAGGTAAAGGGTACTTATTTTGAATCATCATTTTATTCAGTTGACGATAATCAATACATAATCTTAGCGTTCCATCTTTCTTTTTAACAAACAAAACCGGTGCTCCCCAAGGTGAAACACTTGGTCTGATGTATTCTTTATCTAACAGTTCTTGTAACTAAATTTTTAGTTATGTTAATCTGGGAACACTCATTCTATAAGGTGTATTTGATACTAGTGTTGATCCAAGTAGTATATCAATAGAGAAATGTATTTCTCTCCTTCGAGGTAGTTATGGTATCTCTTCTATGAATACATACTTAAGCCCATGAAGGATTGCAAAGTCTTCCAAACATGGTTTGTTTTCTTTTTCCAAAATATTAGTTACTTGAATAGAATATACTTTGCAACCATTATTAATAAATTTATCGAATTGCATTGTTGATATTTGTCTAACAGAAACTACTTTTTTTATTCTTTGTATTGTTCTTGTTGTATTGTTTTCATCCTTGTACACGAATGACTTTTCATAAAAGTTTAGTATGACTTTATTCCTTTCTAACTAGTCCATCCCGATAATTATTTCATACGACCCTAAAGGTATCACATTCAGATTTAACTTTGTATTCTAACTACTTATACTAAGTTCACAATCAGAAACAATTTATGTTACTTTTATTTTTGTCCCTATTGCTAGTTGTACTAACCAGGATTTAGAATGTTTTTCTTTCTTTAACTTTTTTTATTCTACTAATGTTGGAGTAATATATATTACACTAGACCCTCGGTCAATTAGTATAGAAACATTGTTTTTATAAATTTTACCTTCAATTTCCACAATAGTGGATTGATTATCTCCTTGCCTGCCATCCAAAGATGCATTGATCTTTTGCATGATTCTTCCAATATCTCCAAATGTTGAAGCTTATCGAATATTGTGGACTAAAGTTTTTATTAATGGGTTTAAGAGTGGAAAATTTCTCCTTAGGTGGGATTCTCCACACTCATAACATTTCAACGGTTCTGTGGGACTATCCCCTATCTTATTGAATCCCAAAATAACTAGTTTATTTCCCGAGTGAGTATGTTTTGTGTTAGAGGGATAGTACTTTATTTGGAATCCTTTAGTCAAGTTATGAAAAGGGCCAAGCTGGAAACCTTTCTTGCATTGATTCAATTTATCATACATCTTATCTTTCCATGCCTTGGGAGTTTCAGATCTTTGTTTATACTATTCATAACACATTCAAGCCTTCCTAAATACCTCATTGAAAGACTTGGGATTATCAAATTCAATTATGTTTTTATGATATTTTGGTAGAAAACTCAAGAAGATTTGAATTTTTACCTTATCTTCTTTGATATAGGGCACAAACCTCAATAAATATAGAAATTTATTAATCAAATCATCCATAGTCATTTGTCCTAGTCGCAATTTGTAAAATTATTTACTCTTTATTTCTTAATAACTTTCTGATAGGTATTTTGATGCAAGAGCATATACGACTTCATCAAGTGAGCCAGCGCGTGGGGGAAAGAACGTACAGCTGGACAGTGCCAGCACATACATTTTTGAATTTCTTTGAAAGGATTGTTGCGTCGTCGTTTGAATGAAGGCATTCAAAGCCGAGCACACTTGCATTGTAATATAGATAAGAAGGCCTTTAATAGTCTTAATGTTGTTAGATAGAAATTAAGTCTAGATTAGACAGTTTTGGTTTTCGAGAGGGAAAACGGAATATAGGAACCCTCCGTTGTATTGTTGTGACACTATTCGAGATTATCATTCTCATTCATACAGGAGCAAGGAAGAGCAGAGCAAAGAGCTTGTGAAGAAACTCCATGTACAGATATTGAATTAATAGGAAAGCTTTGATTCAATTTCATGGATGTGTTTGACCTCTGTGTGTTGTTGATATTATGCTTTTGCATGCTTGCTTCTTTTTATGCTTATATTCTATATGCTGCATATGTCATTTCTTATCAAGTTCGAAACCTGAGAGAATGAGGGAATGAGTTCCAATTGTTTCTCTGCTTAAGCCAGGAGATTCCTGCATAGAGTGCAGTTGAATTACTCCGCATAGAGTGCGTTGAGGAGGCTAAGCAGTTGGACTTTTGTTCTCTTTTACCCAGAGTGAATTGGGTTGTTTGAACCGTGCAGGTGAGTGCAGGTCGGACTGGAGTTTCAGTAGCAAGTCTGAGAGAAGGAAGGCTGGGGTTGCTGTGATTGTGAAAGCGCAGAACCTGGAAGATTTCAAGCACTGTCGGGAGTGGTTGAAGGTCGAGCACAGGAAGTGTGTGAAGGTTCTCTGAAGGAGTCAGAGGAGCAAAGCTCAAGAGGGATAGTACCTTTGTTTCGCTGTGGGAACAGACCCCAGGGAAGTTCATACAGGACAAAGGTGACTGAACAAAGGATTCTTCATAGAGGAAGAGAATCGACGACTTAAGATCGTTGTGAGAAGACGTGAAACACCGTTGATCATTTGATCGCGGGGAAGTTGCAGGGAAGTTAATTCGAGCGTCGTCGCACATCAGCATTCGGCGTTTGACGAGGCAAGTCGCATACTTGTCGAAATCGCGAGTCACGATTTCCTGAGTTAATTGGAGTCGTTGATCTCCACGGGACAGGTGGCAAGAGATCTCGACATCGCGGGATCGACATTTGGGGTTCTCAATGCCATTGCAACTTGTGTTGTGGATCCGCGATCTGCGAAGTCCCGAGGTGACGTGGTCGAGTGGGACCCCGAAGAACAGTGGAATACAGATGGCGTGTTCGCGTGGGATCGGCGCTTCAGCACTCGGGGTTTGAATTGCCAAGTGTTGACATCGCGAGGGGTGATATCCCGAGTCATTGACTTTGACCGTTGGTACTCGGGGTTCGGCATTTGGAAGTGCATGAGAACGTGCATGCAGGGCTCGCGATTCCACGAGACCCAAATTCCCGAGATAGTTGCCGGGAGATCAACAGAGTGTCCTGTGGGTGACAGAAGGTTCCAATACGAGATTGGGGGAGCATTGAAGCTCTTTGGGCCGAGATTTGTGAAGGTCCTGGTGGGAGCGACCGTCCGCTGAGGGGCANGGCATTTGGAAGTGCATGAGAACATGCATGCAGGGCTCGCGATTCCACGAGACCCGAATTCCCGAGATAGTTGCCGGGAGATCAACAGAGTGTCCTGTGGGTGACAGAAGGTTCCAATACGAGATTGGGGGAGCATTGAAGCTCTTTGGGCCGAGGTTTGTGAAGGTCCTGGTGGGAGCGACCGTCCGCTGAGGGGCAGGTTGCGTCAAGTGGTATCAGAGCCCAAAGGTCTTGTCTGTATATTTCAGGGAAGAGGAGAGAAGGAGGAAAGGAAAGCACTCTGATACCCACAACTTGCGTCAAGTGGTATCAGAGCGGGAGTACCTTTACTTTTTGAAGCAAGGACAGAGGAGACATAATGCCGCCTAGAAGAGAGAGGCAGTCACCTGATCGTGAGGACAGGGATGCCCGAAGAAGGGGTAGACCAGCAGGGAATCCAAAGATGGAGTGTCAAATACGAGATCTCAGGGCGAGACTCAAAGATATGGAGACCACCCAGAGGCATGGAGCTGGTACAACAGAGTTCATCGATCCTGAGATTGAAGAGGAAGCTAGACATGACCAAGAGGAGGTCACAGAAAAGGATGCATCAACCGAGAGGTTGATCAGAGCCATTTCGAGGATGAGCTCGAAGACGAAGATGGATATTCCCGTCTATGAGGGAAGTCTAAACACAGAGGAGTTGTTGGATCGGATCCGAGCACTCGACACCTACTTCGACTACGAAGACATCGAAGAGGACAAGAAAGTAAGGCATGCCGTCACGAAGCTGAAGGGACATGCATCCTTATGGTGGGACGAGTTGCAGGCAGACAGGCGTTCCAAGGGAAAACAAAAGATCAAGAGCTGGGATCGGATGATCGCTAAGATGAAGGCAAAGTTCATTCCGAGGGATTACCAGATCACTCTGTTTAGGTGCATGCAGAACCTGCGATAGAAGATGATGACGGTGAGAGAATACACCGAGGAATTCTATAGGCTCAACATTTGAGCTGGTCATCGGGAGAGTGATGACGAAAAGGTGGCGAGATATCTGAATGGTCTCAGGTATGAAATTCAGGATGATCTGAGCATGGTTACCATCCACATAGTTGAGGATGCATACCAGATGGCTCTGAAAGCCGAAGAAAAGCTGAGCCGCAAGCAGGAACAGCGAGGGTGAGGCAGAAGCCAGCCTAGAGGCAAAGCAGTTTCCCAAGAACGAACTCAAAAGCCCAAGGAGGATTGGAAAAGACCTCAAGGGAAAGCTGAAAGAGGTGGAACCTCACAGCAGAGGTAGAAAAATTATGATCTGAGGAGACAACAAGATGATCAGCAAGGAGGATACGCTGATACCGACACATTTCCTCGTACCCAGGGTAGAGGAAGGGGCCGAGGAGGAGTTATCACATGTTTTACATGTGGAAAAGACGGTCATAAAGCCGTGGAATGTCTAGAAAGGAAAATGGACAGAGGAAAAATTCACGTCGCAAAGGCGCAGAGGCGTGACATGGAGGATGAAGACACTGGAAGTGGGAAGTCACTGACAGTGCATAAGGTCCTTTTGAAACCTGAGAAAGAGGTGGAGGACACATCTCAAAGATGCCGACTGTTCAGGACGACTTGCAAGACCCAGGGATGGAAATGAAAGGTCATAGTGGACAGTGGGAGCACTGATAATCTTGTTTCGACCGAGATGGTGGAGAAGCTAGAGCTGAAAACGAACAAACACCCGAGTCCATACAAAGTGACATGGCTGCAGAAAGGACACCACGTATGTGTTACAAAGCAATGCTTGGTCAATTTTAAAATGGGTGAATATAGGGATGAAATTCTGTGTGATGTCATTCCCATGGATGTCTGTCATGTATTATTGGGAAGACCATGGCAGTTTGACAGAAATGTTGTTCATGATGGGAGGATGAACACATACACCTTGGAGAAGGATGGGAAAACACACACTTTGCTGCCGATAAAGGATAAGGAAGTGAAGCCAGAAGTTAGCAGCACGATACTTCTCATGAGTGGGAAATAGCTTCTCACAGAGCTAGAGAAGAATGAAGATCCACAATTCTTTGTTGTCAGGAAGCCGAGAATTGTCCTGACAAGCACAAGAGTGGACGACTTGCCAGAGGAGATTCAGGAACTGTTGGGAGAGTTCGCTGATATCATCGTGGACGAACTACCTCGTTCATTGCCACCGATACGAAGTGTGAGTCACCACATTTACCTCATACCTGAAGCAAGTTTGCCAAATAAGGCAGCGTACAGGTTGACACCTCAGGAGAACGAGGAAGTCAAAAGGAAGGTTCAGGATCTGCAGGACAAAGGACTGGTGAGAGAGAGTCTTAGTCCATGTGTTGTTCCAACGGTACTGAGTCCAAAGAAGGATGGAGGTTGGAGGATGTGTACAGACTCTAGGGCGATTAATAAAATCACCATCAAGTACAAGTTTCCACTGCCGAGAATGGATGACTTGATGGATTGCTTGAGCGGGGAAGATTGTTTTTCAAAGATCGATCCCAAAAGCGGATATCATCAGATCCGGATGAGAGAGGGAGATTAATGGAAGACAACGTTCAAAACAAACGAGGGTTTGTATGAATGGATGGTCATGCCGTTTGGGTTGAAAAACGCGCCAAGAAAATTTATGCGGCTGATGAATGAAGTCCTACGGGAATTCATTGGTAAATTTGTTGTCGTATACTTGGACGACATACTAATTTTCAGCAAGACGAAGGCTGAACACTTGAGGCATTTGTCCATTGTGATGAAAAGGCTACAGCAGGAGAAGCTACTGATCAATTTGAAGAAGTGTTCCTTCATGCAGACATAACTCATTTATTTGGGTTTTGTAATTTCGGCTAACGAATTAAAGATGGACCCTGAGAAGGTGAACGTGATCAGGAATTGGCCATCGCCAAGGAATGTTTTCGAGGTAAGGATCTTTCACGGTTTGGCAAGATTCTACAGAAAATTCATTCAAAATTTTAGTGGAATCAGTGCCGCAATGATGGAAACTGTGAAAAAGTGGCATAAAGTCTTCCATTGGACAGCCGAGGCTGAGAAGAGCTTCAATTTGTTGAAGCGAAAGATTACTGAGCAACCAATTCTGGTGCTGCCGGATTTTCAGAAGACCTTCCAAGTGAAGTGTGATGCCAGTGGGTATGTTGTTGGAGGGGTTTTAAGTCAGGATGACAGACCTATTGCATATTACAGCGAGAAGTTGGATGATGCAAAGCTGAAATACTCCACATACGATAAGGAGTTCTATGCCATCATACAGGCATTGAAAAAGTGGAGGCATTACTTGATACCCAAGAAATTCGTTTTGTACAGTGATAATCATGCATTGGAGTTCGTGAGTCAGCAAGAGAAGTTGAATCAGAAGCATGCGAGGTGGGTAGAATACATGCAGAATTTCACATTCGTGATCAAGCACATTTCGGGGACTGCGAACAAGGTGGCTGATGCCTTGAGTAGAAAATGCTTGTTGCTGCAGGAATTTAGGGTCAAAACCTTGAGTTTTGAAAATTTAAAAGATATGTATGCAGGTGACGCAGACTTTGGCAAGGCATATGAGGCGACCAAGAACCTAGTTCTCAGAGATAGGAGTCCATGGATTGACTAGCTGATCCAGGATGGATTGTTGTTCAAAGGCAATCAATTGTGCATTCTCGATTGCTCTATGAGAGAGAATTTGGTGAAGGAAAAACACAGTGGAGGCTTAGCAGGTCATTTCGGACATGACAAGACATTCGCCAAGCTAAGCGAATCCTATTATTGGCCTGGCATGCACATATATGTTAAACGATTTGTTGACAGATGCCGAATATGTCAACACATGAAAAGCCGAAAGAAGAACACAGGATTCTATCAGCCGTTGCCCATACCTGAGAGGCCATGGGAGGCGATCAGTATGGATTTTGTGTTGGGTTTACCGAGAACTCAGCGAGGAGTTGATTCCATCTTTGTGGTGGTGGACAGGTTTTCAAGGATGGAACATTTTATACTGTGTCATAAGACCAGCGATGCAAACCACATCGCGAACTTGTTTTTCAAAGAAATCGTGCGATTGCATGGATTGCCGAGAAGCATAGTCTCGGACAGGGATACCAAGTTCATAGGTCATTTTTGGAGGAAACTATGGAAGAAGTTAGGGACTGACTTGGCATTCAGTTCTGCATACCATCTGCAGACATATGGGCAGACAGAAGTGGTCAACCGAATCTTGGGGGATCTGTTGAGAAGCCTGGTGATGGAGCATCACAGCAGTTGGGATCAGATCCTACCACAGGTCGAATTTTCATATAACGATTCAGTGAATCGGAGCACAGGTAAGATCCCATTTCAGATATTGTATGGGACATAGCCGAGAGGAGTATCTGAGTTCAGGGAGTCAGAAAAGGTTGAAACTAGCAGCGCGAGAGCCGAAGAGTTCACTGAGGCAATGCAATAACTTCACACACAGGTGAAGCAACGATTGCAGAAGTCAAATCAGGAATATAAACGCAGAGCCGATCAGAGAAAGAGACAACTTCAGTTTGAAGTTGGGGACATGGTTCTAGCGCACCTGAGAAAGGAAAGTTTCCCAAGGGGAACGTATAACAAGCTCAGGATGAAGAAGATCGGTCCATGCAAAGTCCTGAAGAAGTTTGAGGAAAATCAATACGAGCTTGAGTTGCCAGAGGGCATCGGGATATCTCCGCTTTTCAACATTTCGGATTTATACCCATATAAGGCTGAAGATGCAGGAGCTGGAAATGTTGAGGAACCAGTCATCCAATGGCAGAAGAAGTTGCCAGTGGCACAGAAGCCTCAGATGGAGTGCATACTAGACAAGAGAATAGGAAAGACGACCAGGAGAAAGCAGTATTTTGAATACCTGGTAAAATGGAAGAACCACCCAGTGGAAGATGCCAGCTGGGAACCAAAGACAATGATACAGAAGCATGGGCATAACGTGCGAGATCTCATGGACAGGAGCCCATGAAATCTTTTGAGCTGAGGAGTATGATGCAGGAGCATCTACGACTTCATCAAGTGAGTCAGCACGTGGGGGAAAGAATGTACAGCTGGATAGTGCCAGCACATACATTTTTGAATTTCTTTGAAAGGATTTTTGCGTCGTCATTTGAATGAAGGCATTCAAAGTTGAGCGCACTTGCATTGTAATATAGATAAGAAGGCCTTTAATAGTCTTAATGCTGTTAGATAGAAATTAACTCTAGATTAGACAGTTTTGGTTTTCGAGAGGGAAAACGGAATATAGGCACCCTCCGTTGTATTGTTGTAACATTATTCTAGATTATCATTCTCATTCATACAGGAGAAAGGAAGAGCAGAGCAGAGAGCTTGTGAAGAAACTCCATGTACAGATATTGAATTAATAGGAAAGCTTTGATTCAATTTCATGGATGTGTTTGACCTCTACGTGTTGCTAATATTATGCTTTTGCATGATTTCTTCTTTGTATGCTTATCTTCTATATGTTGCATATGTGATTGCTTATCAGGTTCGAAACCTGAGAGAATGAGGGAATGAGTTCCAATTGTTTCTCTGCTTAATCCAGGAGATTCATGCATATAGTGCAGTTGAATTCCTCCGCATAGAGTGCGTTGAGGAGGCTAAGCAGTTGGACTTTTGTTCTCTTTTACCCAGAGTGAATTGGGGTGTTTGAACCGTGCAGGTGAGTGCAGGTCGGACTGGAGTCTCAGTAGCAAGTCTGAGAGAAGGAAGGTCGGGGTTGTTGTGATTGTGAAAGCGCAAAACCTGGAAGATTTCAAGCACTGTCGGGAGTGGTTGAAGGTCGAGAATAGTAAGTGCGTGAAGGTTCTCTGAAGGAGTCAGAGGAGCAAAGCTCAAGAGGGACAGTACGTTTGTTTCGCTGTGGGAACAGACCCCAGGGAAGTTCATACAGGACAAAGGTGGCTGAACAAAGGATTCTTCATAGAGGAAGAGAATCGATGACTTAAGATCGTTGTGAGAAGACACGAAACACCTTTGATCATTGGATCATGGGTAAGTTGCAGGGAATTTAATTCAAGCGCCGTCGCACATCGACATTCGGCGTTTGACGAGGCAAGTCACATACTTGTCGAAATTGCGAGTCGCGATTTCCTGAGTTAATTGGAGTCGTTGATCTCCACGGGATAAGTGGCAAGAGATCTCAACATTGTGGGATTGGCATTCGGGGTTCTCAACGCCATTGCAACTTGTGTTGTGGATCCACTATCCGCGAAGTCCTGAGGTGACGTGGTCGAGTGGGACCCCGGAGAACAGTGGAATACGGGTGGCGTGTTCACGTGGGATCGACACTTTGGCACTCGGGGTTTGAATTACTAAGCGTTGACATCGTGAGGGGCGATATCCCGAGTCGTTGACTTTGACCATCGGTACTCGAGGTTCGGAATTTGGAAGTGCACGAGAACGTGCATGCAGGGCTCACGATTCCACGAGACCCGAATTCCCGAGATAGTTGCCGGGAGATCAACAGAGTGTCCTGTGGGTGACAGAAGGTTCCGATACGGGATTGGGAGAGCATTGAAGCTCTTCGGGCTGAGGTTTGTGAAGGTCCTGGTGGGAGCGACCATCCTCTGAGGGGTAGGTTGCGTCATATTTTTTCTTGAAGTGATTTTTGAATTCTAACCATTCTATTTGTTTTTATTTCCAAATACTAGTTTTCCCTTTAAGATATAAATGGCCATTCTAACCTTCATATTACTAGACTAATTATGAATATGAAAGTATTTATTTATTTCTAGAAGCTAGGATTCAGCTTCCACACGAGTCTTTGATTTCGCATCAAAGGTGGAGGATTTTATATTTTTGAATTCACCTTCTAGGTGATCCAATTGTTTTTTCTTCTTTCCTGTAAATTCGTTTTTCCTGTCATGTGTGTTTCCTCAAAAGAGATGTCTTCTCCTTCTGTTTTGTGACTAGAATGTTTTGAGGAATTTTTACTGACCTCCTCTTACATCTCGTTATTTCTTGGACTCTTCTTTGTTTCTATACTACGTAACAAGATTTCATTTATTTTCAGTTTATCTTCTTTAAATTTCCTTAACTTTTCATTATCATCTTTAAACACTTGCA
Organism: Picea glauca; assembly: GCA_000966675.3. NCBI lineage: Eukaryota > Viridiplantae > Streptophyta > Pinopsida > Pinales > Pinaceae > Picea > Picea glauca. Next base: position 24,409 of record JZKD02S1676057.1, read on the forward strand.
ATTCCACAATAAGATTCATGATCGTTTCCAATACTTGGGTGGTTGAACTTCCCTCACTATGATGCTCTGGATCTCTAGGGTGCTCTTGATTTTTCTTTCTATTAGGTATGTCTCCTTCTTCATTTTGCGCTGACATTTTTACAATAGACAATTATTTTCTATTTGTAACAGTAAATGGTGTTTGTTATATTTTTCCTTTAGAAAATAACTTTCTGGTGTTTCCCTTAGGCCTAAGTGTTATAACCAACATATATGATACCATATGTAATGTACCCAAAAAATATCTACAAAAAAACAATTATAGAGGGGAAGAACTATGAGTCTTGTTGTCGATTACATTATAAGTCTGACCAATGTTTTCAACCAATAATTACTCGACTCAACTCTTTGTTTTTCAACATAAAAATTTAATTATACCAATAACGATAAGAGGGAAATTAATACTCTCCCTAGAATGACACTCTTTCATATCCTTGGTACCTTATTCATGTAGTACAATCAATATTTTCCCCATAATAGTTTATTCCTAAACTACAGCAAAACCCTAACATTAACCCCTATCATTGTATGTTATTCTATAGTGCATAACCCATATCATTTCATGTTATTCTATAGTGCATAAAGATTGATACATAATGAAAAAAATAATTTCTAAGCTAGGAGAAAGACATAATCCATCACGATGTATTGTATTACTTTTATTGTATACATATATATGCATTCCAAACATATTTCTTTAAACAAAGTCTTAACCAAGATTTTCCAATAGAGAAAGAGCATATACAGTTCCTTTCTCTAGATCGCGATCATGGAACCTTGTGTTAGAGGTAAGGAATAGTGCTAGGTAGTAAGCTTACTCTGAAACATGTGTTACCAGGTATTAATAAAACTAAGTATGTGACCCAACAATGAAAGTTTATGGTGTCTCTTTATGAATTAAAGGATGATAAGAACAAACATGTAGTTTGGGGTCTATGAATTGACATTCTTTTTAAGATCCATTAAAGAGATTGTAGGCTCTTGAATACTCTGGTTCTGATGCTGCAGGGACCTAACCAGTATGCCCTCTCCACTTCTCTGAAATCATATGGAGTCTGGAAAACGTAGTCAATCATTCTTCCCACTATGAGCGATGGGATCGAGGTCCCTAATCACTCAAAGGTTTTATCTCTGTTACATAGTTTTTACTATGTTACACCGCTCCGCTAAAATTTCCCTCCCAAACGTTATTCTTGTAACTATTTTTTCTCTATAGAACCCTTGAAGGAAACCATGAGATATGGACGCTACACACATTGTCATTCTTTGATTATTACAAATAAACCACTAAGCATTGACACCTTATTTTTTTTCCAAAAGAGTTTCAGGTACTGTGTTGTTTTTATTTGTTAGGAACTATACGGTATCTTCCATGTTTCTGATTTCTTTCAAAGTTCAAAGGAAAACCCATGGAGAGAAATATCATTGTATGTAACTCACTTTTAAATCACTACACATTTTGAGATTTGATTCGAAAGAGGCTCTGGTATTGTATTTTGTTTTCTCTATTCAATATTTAAACCGCTTGTCCCATGTATTTCCAAGTTCTTTCCAAGATTGAAAACCCATGTCCAGAGTTCCATTGTGTGTCTCTTATACATAATTAAACCCTTTAATTTCTTACCACTCCCGGCTTAAATTTAAACAAGGGTAATAAAACTTCTACGAGCCATGGACCAAGAGGTTCTCAAGATGGGAAGGAAACTTTGTGCATGTATTTGTCTGCTCTTGAGTATTTACATACAATCCCTTCCTTAACCATGGTGAAGGCCAATGCCCAGATCGTCTTGAAAATTTTTATTGTTTTCTCTTGTTGTTTACTGGACTTGATCGTAACCCTCGATGCTTGTTGTATTTACAGTTACACCATAACCTTTTCATTTTTGCGTAGCTACCTTATATTTGAGGTATGTCTACTCTGTGCGGAAATGTTGATACATTGATTTTATCTAAAATATATTGTTGTTCTTTGCTGTTATTCACTAGGTATTTAAATTTATTTAATTAAGAACTTCGTCTGTATACTGTGAGGAAAGATTTGTAGCTCTGTCTCCTTTAAAACGTTTATTTCTATCTCTGGAATAGACTTTATAATTGGTTTCGGTGATTATCCTTTGTCATTTAGCCTTTGTACTAGACTCTTATCTGTAATTTTTATCTCTGTATTAGACTTGGTAAATGCTTCATTGTAACTAATCTTTGCAATTACTCTCTCTAATTTTTATCTTTTTACTAGACTCTTCTTTGTAATTTTTATCTATGTATTAGACTTGGTAAATGCTTCATTATAACTAATATTCGCAATTACTCTATGTAATTCTTATCTCTATACCAGGATCGGTAATTGCCTCTGTGATATGATGTGGTGTAGATTCTTTTCAAAATTGTAAAGGTTAATTTTCGTGATAACCTCTATATTCTAAAGAACTCACGAAAACCCATGATGGATTGATAAAATCAACAGATCTCTGCTACCCTATTTGACTTTAAATTTTTATTTGACTTATGTTTATGGATATGAGTTTCATGATGGGTCCCTTTTCTAGTGAGGGAACCCATCATAATACTATGAATCCACTCCTCCTCTCGATTCACAAACTTCTTATTTCGCAAGGATAAAAGGGATGGTCAAAATTCAACCAATGTCGATATAAGTACATACCCTTTTATCATTATTTTTATCTTATTCCTTCGATTAGATTGAGGTGCTTTAGTAATCATATACCAATTTATTTTTGTAGGTCAAGTTCATGTGTTGCGATTCCATGAAGGGAAAATGTCATGTTTTGAAAAGGTACTTCGGGTTCCATCATAGATTGATCTCTTGATGAGATTCCCTTCTATAGATCAATGAACTATTTCTGCATTCTTACTCTGTTATAGATGGTTGATGTGGATTCTTTAAGTTCTATTTTAAAAGAATGGTTAACAAATATTATTGGGCATGTAAAACCCCAATTTGTATTAATATATTTATTTAGAAGAAAACTACAAGGCCTTGTATTCTTCAGCAACCTATGACTCGCATAAAACAATTTTCCATAGAAATCTTTAAGATTTATTATATTGGATACCCATTTTTTTATTATATATACATTTATGTTTATGGGATTTGAATTCATCTACTTTTATACTCGATTATGATCACATGAGTTTTTATTCATTCCACTAATTTAAGAGATAATAAACATGAAAAAGTAGAACTATACAATTTACTTATATTTACTTTGATACACTATTTTTTTTAGTTCACTTGTTTTCTTTCTCTGAAGTAGTTAATTTCATGTGCATAAATATCCGTGCAATGACTATTTAGTTTTATTACCTATACATTTATCTATGTAGATCCATTATGTAGCCTAGATACAAATATTGTAACTAATGCAAGTCAAATTCCACCAAAAACATTAACAGTTAATTAAACAATAGTCAATTTAACAAATCTATTGTGGCCATGAGGCACACCTATATAGATCACTACCTACATATATAATGTCACCCATTATAACACTTCAGAAAAATGAAATTAAACAGTTAAGATACATATTTGAATAATTATGTAGGCAAAACATATGGAACAACCACGTTCCACCCAACCGTAGATACAGAAAAACAAAATTTACTCATGATCACCACCTATCCTGACCATGACACCATAATGGAAAACTGAGCATCACTCCTTAGCCACTATTTCTCTAAAGAGAACATAAAAATTGTTTTCCTAACACTAAATGTGTTCATAACAACAAAATGGTTCCTTTCCCAACATATTAAGTAGTGTCCTGCCTCCCACATATGTTGTATATATCTCATGCCTACGAATTTCCATTATTTTCCCTCCTTGAGAAATTCACATATTTACCAATCCTTGATTTCTATGGGATGCTAGTGACCGAAATAAACTTTTGAAACTTGTAAAAAATAGCTTTGAGTTAACTCAACACTGTTCTCCACTCATGGAGTGATAGTCAACTATTTTTAACCTGGTTGTTCCATCTCTTCTCCAACATTAAATTTATTTAAAATGTTTGTCTCATACACGTGTCCATCAAAAGAAGAAAGTTGGAAAGTTAAAGTTTTGTCCAATAGTCATAAAACAATAATTACATACTTTCAAAATCTAAAATTCGAATTTCCAAAAATGGAAATTTATTTTTAGAATAACAACTTTGAAATAATTTATTTTTGAATAATTCGTGGATATCACATCGGGTGTGACTTTTTGTTAAGATTGGGAACATCAAGTTTATTGTTGGGTGGAACATTTGTCCCAAGCAACTGGTTACACAACTCTTTATAAAAGATACATGTTTTATCTTGCTTTTGTTGTATTATGAGTTTAATGTTGTGCATGAAGTCTATGTATTGGAAATTATTTATTAAGTTTAAATTAAGTTTAAATTAGCTACATTTTATTTCTTCTTTAAATGGTGGTATATGCATGTAATTTATTTTAACAAACAATGGCTAAATCTAGTTTCAATTCGTAGCTGAAAGCTAGAGGAAATTTAATTAGCTAGCAAAATTTTGTTTTTATGAGTATTTTCAACTGTAATGTTCCTCAAATGGGTTGGGGGATGTTACATTGTCTATTTTCCACTTTTCACCACCGATGGAGTTTAGGGTTCGATTTTTACATAATTAGACAAATTGCAATATTTATTTCAAATTATTTTAATTTCTTTTGACATTGCATGACTTGTAGTTGTATTATTTTGGTGTGTTTGTGTGTTTCTATGAGTGTGTGTGTGTGTGTGTCTCTGTGTGTTTGTGTGTAAAGAGAGATTTTGGCCCAAGTATTTTGAATTGTGTTTATATATATAGACAACCCTTGTTAAAAGTTAGTTGAGCCATGTTTCTCATGATGAAGTTATGGTGAAAGACTCAAATTATCTTCATTCAATGAGGGTTTCCAACCACTCTTGTAATTACCTATAAGCATTTTTATCTATTCAACTATGTGGGTAAGACAGGGTCACCCCACAAAGTTTTATCCATGCCAAAAGGAGTGTTTCAACTTATGTTGGATTTATGTTGAAATATATATTTTCAATTGTAACACCCCTGGTTTTGAACCCCCATTTTAAATAATGTATTGTTACAATGTTGAGAGGCCAAAGTACCCAGATAATTATTGAAGGGCCAGTATGCCCAAGAAATGTAATGTTTTGATCATTAATAATAATAAACACGTCATTGGCTACTAGACGAACAAGGACTAGAGTTATAGGGCGCTATGACTCCACAAGAGAGGAGCTTGAGGGACTAAGTGTTATTCCTATTTTATTATTACCCTTTTTGTCTAAGGGAGGGGATCGGTTACGTGAACTTCTTGGGGAAGGCAAGGAGGTTCTTGTTTTGTCCCTTTTGTCACCTAAATGAGCAAAATAAGGATGCTTACAAGTCCATTTGGGTTAGCTGGACAAGACAGCAGTGAATGCAAGAGTTAGAAACATCAAGCATAAGAAATAAGCAAAGAACTAAGCTACTAACAATAAAAGAAACTAAACTAGAGTGCATAAGAGAAATAGAACAAAAATTAAACAACATTTATGCCACCAATGGATAAGTTGTATTAGTGGGAAAACACACAAGATAAAGAGAGACTTATGGGTCCCCTCTTCCTCCAAGGGAGGGCTCTTGAACCCCCAATGATTGAGCCCTTCTTACAAGTAACAAACTAAAAGGAAATGGTGAATAAAATCCAAAGAACATTCACTCAAGAGGTGATATGAATGGATAAATGAAATGGTGCTTGTATGCTCTTAATGAGGAAAGAGGATCCTCTAAGAGAATATAAGAAGCATAACAATACAAATGAATTCCTTGAAAATATAGTGCACCCATGGCCCCTTTTTATAGCAAAGATTTGAGGCATTATTCAACTAGTCTTTGGTGTGAACAAGGGGTTTTTTAGGGCACCCTTAGGTCTTTGACCAGCCCCCCACTCGGATTCAGCTTGGATTTGGGTATCAAATCGACTTGGGAGATGAACTAGAAGTGGGTGGAAGGACGACAAAAATCATAAATGTGTCGTCTGAGGTGTGCGTCGCTTTTTGCATCCACAGTCGCGCATCAGGCACATTTGCGTTTTTCCAACATTATTTGAATCCCGCACGTTCACGCACTCCCTTTATGTCCTTAGAACATGATAATTTTTTAACCAGTTGTATAGTTTTGTGCCCTTTGGAAATGCATTTTCTGGGCCATGGATGAACTAATGGGTGCTTTGAAGACGCTGGATTCCTGTAACCATTTGTGGACAAAATTCTCGTGATAACACCTACCTCTAATATGATGGGGGGGTTGGACTGATGACTTGGTCATTGATTTCCCATTCACTCACTCATTCTTCCCTCACACACTCTCATGCACGCACTCCCATGCACTCCCTGACCCATTCATCGACCCATCCTCACCTACGTCTTGTTTGGAAAAGTGAAGGGAAATGAAGTTGTTGAAGAATTAGCCACAGGATAGTTGTCTATAGTGGTCACTGGTGTGATCAAGCCATGACCGGGGGCCTGCATGTCTGAAATGCATTGGTTTGTGCCCTGTTTTACCCACAATTGTGAGTCCTGAGAGTTCCATCATTGAGATTCTGGACCAGCTATGTTGGAAGCCCTTGCAGGAAGGAGAATGACTACCTGAGGGATTGCATGGTAGAGAAGGGTGGAGGTCCATTCTCTTGGGTGGAATAGGCTGGGTAGAAGAGAGTTGGGTACTTGTATTGTTGTGGGTGTCACGAAACCTGTGAGAGATTGAGAGTTGAATGGTTTGGGAACCCAAGTACACTTTGGAACTATCCCTGTGGATTCATAGCCTTGGCTTGGGGGTGACACTGTCATTGAAATTTGGAGTAGTAGTGTCTACAGTTGGGTGGAACATCCTTGGTCTGCAGCCAGTTGGTATCATATTTCATAAAGATAAGTGCTCTCTGTCGTGATATCCCTACCTGTGTATGAATGTATTTCCACTGTGTAATTTAATTATCATCTACATGTGTTTGAATGTATTTCCATTGTGTATATTTAATTATTGTTTAACGTAATCTTTAGATTATGCATGCTTGCTGGATATTGTTTTGCATGTTTTTAAATATGTTATCTTATTCATCCTTAATGACTAAAGAAGGTATCTGTAAGAGAAATAAGTCCCAGGGCGGGCTTGAAAGTAGTGTACCTGGCCTGTGGGTGGTTGGGTATGTTATAGTTTAGTTTTAGATCTTCTGGTTGAAACACCGGGATGGTATGGGTCGAGTTTGTTGGTCAGAATCTCGTGGTCGAGATCGAACTCTGATCAGAAATTTGAAAATATTAGGAGGAATGGTGTTGCAGAAGATACACAGGAGATGGAACGTCATAGAACCTCTATGAGGGTTTGAAGGATCGTGATCGTTCCTTGTTAATTTGGGAGAAATCACCACCATACGATCGGGGAGTGTAATGAACCGCCTCGTTACGACAACCATTCTAATAACAGGTGCATTTTTTTTTTTTCCTTAAGTGTGTGCGCGCGTGTAGAAGTAACAACACGCTAACTGTGCGACGCCCTGGACAACC
>JZKD02S1676057.1:47842-86013 GCA_000966675.3 Picea glauca
TAGGCGAGCCATACTAAGCTCATTAACCACCGAAACAGGCGCTTTCGGTGGATGTTTTACACAGAAACTGCTCCAGTCAACCACCGAAAGCCTGTCAACCCAGATTTTGCATAAGATTTTGCACAGGTCGAAGATTTTGGATACAACATGAGTTGGAACCTTTTCTAATACGTGTTTCATGAATTATCACATTCACTCCAACACTCATTTTTGACATATGATAAAGAAAAGGACGATTTCAAAGGTCTATGGTTAATTTCAGTTGAACCTAAAAACAGGGTATCTTGCCAGCTCAGTCAATTCGACTTAGCTTCAGTAGATGAAGAGTATTTTAACCTTGGAAGGCTGTCTCCACATCACCAACATTCATCAGGAGAAAAATCAGAAGATCTACCACTTTTTGAGGAAATATCCCTTGTATCTTGTAAACAGTTTTACTTTCTATTTTTAGTAGATCTAATCCATGTTTTTAGGATCAAATAGTTGTTTTGTAATCTTATAAATATCAGAATAAGATATGAACTGAGGGTTCGATTCTGGACTAAAGAAGGCTCTTTTGTACTCAGACTTTATGCTAATACAGATCACGGGTTCCTTTCAGTTTTGATTGTCATCTTTTCACCTTTCCTTCTGCATTATTATCTGTGTTGTCAAGCTTTGAATGGCTGTTATCCCATTGTTCAGCTCATAACCTGATAATAACTCTTTTGATTGTCTCTTAGACCCTGCTTTGCACTGGTTTAGTGATAATTTGTTCTCCACCCACCTAAAGCTACTTGTTGATTAATCAATTCTTGAGAGCACTGTCTATTTGTTTATCATTTTAATGTTTGAATGCTCTAAGCTATATTGAGTTGTCCCATTGATCCACCTTCATAAAATATAAAAAAACATTCATCTTTTAAGTTACCAAGCACCTCTGGTCTGCAACCACAGAGGGTTTCTTGGAGTGATAACACATCTCATGCATGCTACTGCTGTCAGTATGCATCAGTCGGACTTGAAGAGAAGAATTTTAGATGGTCTTGTTACAAATCAACATTACCTACAGGTAAAGGAAAACTTATAGCAAGGAAATGTACAACAAAAAGTAAAGGAGTACAAGATAAAGGAAGATGGATTACTCATGCATAAAAATAGAATCTATGTTCCTAGTTCTAGAGAACTAAGGAATTTGGTTCTGAATGAAATGCATGATGTTCCTTATGTTGGACATCCAGGTTACCAGAAAACAATTACAACAGTAAGAAGCCACTTATTTTGGTCAGGAATGAAGAAGGATGTTTCTAATTACATTGCTCGATGTATGGAATGTCAGAAGGTGAAGGATAAGCATAGGCACCTAGTGGGTTTTCTGCAACCATTGTCGATCCCAGAGAAGAAATGGGAAGTGATCACCATGAATTTCATCACATGATTACCTAGAATGAATAAGCAACATGATTCAATCATGGTTGTAGTTAACAAGTTAACAAAGGCTGCTCATTTTGTGCATGTGAAGACAACGCATACAATAGCTAATATTGTAGATATTTTCATGAATGAAATTGTTAGGTTGCATGGGATACCTAGGACAATCATCTCAAAGAGAGATACGATGTTTACCTCCAATTTCTGGAGGGGATTGTTTAAAGGATTTCGCACAAATATAAACTTTAGCACAACATATCATCCCCAGATAGATGGGGAAACTGAGAGGGTCAATTGAATAATTGAAGACATGCTGAGAATGTATATGATGGATAAGCCATCTAAGTGGGAAGATTACTTACACTTGGGTGATTTTGCATATAACAATGGGTATCAAGATTCATTGAGAATGAGCCCATTTGAAGCCTTGTATGGTAGGAAATGAAATACTCCAGTGATCTAGGACAACCCAATAGATAGGGTGGTACTTGGTCCAGAGTTACTCAAGGGCATGGAAGACCAGGTGGTCAAGATTAAGAAGAATTTAAAGGAAGCTCAGGATAGATAGACAGTTTATGCAGACAAGAACATGACATTTAGAGAATTTAAAGTAGGGGAGCATGTACTTTTGAAAGTGAATCCCAAGAAAATATCTTTGAAATTGGGTAGTTGTACAAAGATGGCAACCAGATTATGTGGTCCATTTGAAATATTGGACAGAATAGGGCCAGTTTCATACATTCTTGCATTACGTTCTTCCATGAATGGGCATAATGTATTTCATATATCTTTACTAAGGAAATCTGTACATGATCCTAACCATGTTATTGATTGGAATATGATTCAGGTAGAGACAGAGGGAGACTTTCAAGTTCAACCAGTGCGAGTATTGAACAAAAAAGTCAAAATTCCCTGGAATGGAGTTATAGAACTAGTAAAAGTTTAGTGGACCTACTACAGTCCTGAAGAAGCTACCTGGGAGCATGAAGATTCCATGCGGGCAGAGTACCCGCAGCTTTTTGAATAAATTTAAGATTTTGATCTATGTTTTGTATATTCACTGAGGACAGTACCAAAATAAGGGGGAGGGGATGTAACACCTCAGGTTTTGAACCCCCATTTTAAATAATGTATTGTTTCAATGCCGAAAGGCCGGAGTGCCCATACAAATAGTTAAGGGCCAATATGACGAAGAAATGTAATGTTTTGATCATTAATAATAATAAACACATCACTGGCTCCAAAACAGACAAGGACTAGAGTTATAGGGGGATATGATTCCACAAGAGAGGGAGCTTGAGGGACTAAGTGTTATCCCTATTTTCTTATTACCCTTTTTGTTTAAAGGAGGGGATCGGTTATGTGAACTTCTTTGGGAAGGCCAGGAGGTTCTTGTTTTCCCCATGAGGTTACTTAAACCCGCCTCTGGTCTAATGGGGGGTTGGAATCATGACTTGGTCATTGATTTCTCGTTCACTCACTCATTCTTCCCTCACACACTCCCATGCACTCCCTGACCCATTCATCGACCTATCCTCGCCTACGTCTTGGCTGGAAAAGTGAAAGGAAACAAAGTTGCTAAAGAATTACCCACGGGATAGTTGGTTGTAGTGCTCATTGGTTTGATCCAGCCATGACCTAGGGCCTGCATGTCTGAAATGCATTGAACTGTGCCCTATTTTTCCCACAACTGTATTCTGTGAGTCCTGAGAGTTCCAGCATTGAGATTCTATACCACCTGTGCTAGAAGCCCTAGCAAGAAGGAGAAGGACTGCCTGAGGGACTGCAAGGAAAAGAAGGGTGGAGGTCCATTCTCTTGGGTGGCACAAGCTGGGTAGAAGAGAGTTGGGTACTTGTATTGTTGTGTGTGTCAGGAAACCTATGAGATCTTGAGAGTTGAATGGTTTGGGAACCCAAGTACACTCTGGAATCATCCTTGTGGATTGATAGCCTTGGCTCGGGAGTGACACTGTTGTTGAGATTTGGAGTAATGGTGTCTACAGTTGGGTCGAACATCCTTGGTCTGCAGTCAATCCATGTCATATTTCATAAAGATAAGTTCTCACTGTCATGATATACCTGCCTGTGTATGACTGTATTTCCGCTGTGTAATTTAATTATCATCTACATGTCTATGAATGTATTTTCATTGTGTATATTTAATTAGCGTTTAATGTAATCTTTAGATTATGCATGCTTGTTGGATATTGTTGTCCATGTTGTTAAATATATTATCTTATTCATCCTTAATGACTAAAGAAGGTATATGTAAGAGAAAGAAGTATGAGGGTGGGCTTGCAGGTAGCGTACCCAGCCTGTGGGTGGTTGGGTATGTTACATCAACCTTCTTGAAATATGGGAGCATAAATTCAAGTCTACTTTCATTACCATAATTGATCATATCTCATAGGGTTCTAGTCATATATTATATATAATAAAAAACATTACCTCTTATATTAAGAACTTAGATAAAAATAATCCATAGGATGACTTACGAAATGACAATAATAACCTGAGAAATGAATTTAATATTATGATTCTAGGAAACTCTAATGCTAGAAAAATAGTAATCAATGTATTATCCTAACCAACATATCCAACACTAACCCTCTTACGATAGACGAGAAACTTGATATAACTTACACTTCTAAAAGAAGCTCTAGCGATTTTGTTGAAAATTTGTTTGGTATAGAGTTGATGAGCCTTTATAATTGCCAATATCTATTATTTTGCATCACTTTAAGTGAGTGGCCAAATTCATATCAAATTTATTTTATTCATGGGTTGGGAATAGAGTAGTTGAGTATGTTATTTCAGATAACCCTTCACGTAAAAATTTGTTAAATGTTATATGTTAGATTATAATGAACCTAACTTTGAATATGGACCCCTAATTTTAATTCTCAACACCATAATGCAAAAAAATACCATCGAAGAAAGTAATAGTAATTGAAAGCACCTATTCTTTGATAAAATAAAATATTGCATGCCTGTTTAATTTCTTTAAGGGAAAATTTAAATATCTCAATAAGTGTTCATGGAAAACTAATATTTATATAAGTAATAAGTATTGAAGACTTATATTGTAACATTATAACTAATCTCACCAATTGTATGAAGAAATATGATTTTGAATCACCATGTACAAATAAAAATAGAATGACCAAATGTTGGTATGATAAAGACTATGAGATTGCTAGGAAAGAAAATAAGTAATCCTTGAGGATATCACAAATAAGAACTAATATAAAGAATCATACAATGATAACTAAAATATAAAAGAGACACTACATGAATATAACATAGGAAACACCTTTCCCATTTAAAACCTAAAAAACTAAAAAACTCTCGAGGCAAATTTTAACTTGTAAATTTAAGAAAATAGCAATGTCTCTATGTTTCATTGGAATTTTTACCATTAAAAGATTGATGAATCAACCAATGTCTTAGGTAACATTCAATATGTTACTATATATATAAATGTTTTTACTATAAACGAAATCAAGTTATGTATTATTAAGTTCCTTCCAAAATTAGAAATAGAACGATGTTTCCCTTAACGATTGAAAGTATCACCGTTCCTATTTTTAAAAGTAGTCACAAAAATGAACCCTTAAATTACAAAACCATCATGAATATCCCCAATTTATCAAGTTATGTGGAAGTAGTATTGAAAAGAATAGATTAAGATTAGAAAACGATGAAAAAGAGCTAAATGACACATTGGGTTTATAAAAATCCTTTACTCATGACCATATAATCAGTGTTTTGGGTTTTTGTTGAGTAATTTTAGCATAACAAAATTGATCCCGTTTTTTTCTTCATTGAATTTAGGAAACATTTTGATAGCATCCCTATAATTTTCCTTTGGAAGTGATTAGAATTTAAAATTCCTTCTAAGTGTAGAGTTGAAGCTATGTTATTTTATGAGAAAGTTGTTACCATGTTCAAGAATAATAAGGGTTGGTAAGAATAAATGGATTTTAATATATGTTATAGGGGAAAATCCCCCTATTACTATACTGGGTCAAAATATAGGTAGAGAAATGACTTCCCTTAAAATATATCCATAATCCTAAGTTATCCCAAACTATCTGAACAGAAAGACAAAAGGAGAAGAAGGAAGATTGGTAAGTGCACCTTAGGCCTTAACATATGATGTAGAGTTCCTTCGACCTTGTAGCTTCCCATGCTATGGGTCTCCTCCCAAAGTTAACCTGCAAGAACACTTAAGAAAACAAGGCTACAAATTTACCATCTCTTTTTATTAGTCCTAACATTCATATATAATCGTAGATACATTAATCAACAAAGATACAAATGCGCAAAGTATTGGGATAGGAAAATAACTCTTTTATTCAAACTTAAGATTAAAATATTACAACCTTCTCATTGGCAGACACTCCACGAATAAGGTATGGGATCCTCTTACTGTTGCTCCAAGTGCCTCATTCCCGAGTTTCTTGTCACAATCAACTGATCTCCTTGGGAAAACGATAATGGATTGTATAGGGAGAGGGCTGGAGGGGGAATGTTGAGGACAAATCTCAAAAAGGGCTGCAAAGCTTGGGCTAGAAGGGGAAGGTATTTTGGAAGAGTTTCTTTGTTCACTTGCTTTATGTTGGAATGGGACCCCAATACCTCTTTTTATATGAAAAAAATATGGTTATTTGGTTTGGGGATGGGTTACAATGGGTAAAATGGTTAGGACACCCTCGATAGGTCGTAAACTCCACTGAATTCCTTGCAACTTTTTATTGTTTGCAACTTTTGGAGGTAAACGTAGGGTTTTTAACATGTATCCTGCATATGTACACGAGACGTATAGTATGCAACATGCGTGTGTATGCGGGTAGTAGTGTAGGAGGGCGTGTACATGCTCCAAAAAATTGTTTTTTAAAGAGAGATCCTCAGGAGTAATTTGGAAAATTGTGCAAATACAAAGTCCAATGCCATGTATGCATATGTAGGGAATTTTAGGGCTATAACAGATTCCCCTTAATGTGTGAGGTCAAAAGAGAAATTGATGGTCAAAATACATTACAATATTTTTACCAGTGGGAAGACACAAAGTCGATTGAACCTGGGACCACAGTTCGGGAGGTCACCCATGCTCGAGATGAACTAATCATGGTTTTCAATCGAGTACATTGTATATCCATGTCATAGAAATGTATATATAAAGTGTATCCATGAGAAATACACAATGGATCTACATCTCAAAATCATTCGATGATATTCAAGTACAATATGAATGTTCAAGAAGCATCAATGACTATGGATGGAGATAAGGACTTTATATCTCAAGAAACAACTTCAAGATCTTCAACAACTTAGGTAGGAGTACAATAGGAGTGTAAGACGCACTACTTTGATCTCTTCGACATTCCTTCAGAGAAAGACTAGAGGATCTCGATCATCACGCAAAGAGCTTCATGGATATTGAATATGGACTTGACTAGACTCACAGGATGGCCGACTAATCAAAGTCAAAAGAAAAAATCTAGAATGGATGACTCAGGTTGGATAAAACTTCCCTTGGAAAAAATAACAAAATATTATCATACTTAGGAAGTGTAATATTGAAATAAGTCTACAATGCAGGAGGCACCGCAAACTCTCCATATGTTTGGAAGCGTAACCAAATAAAGGAGGACACAATTCTATGTAGCAAGAATAGATTCTTATGGTCATACTAGATCCCAATGCTTGGAAAAGAAACAAAGGGATGTGTTTTTTCAAAGGGAAACTATCTTGCTCCTGAAAAATAATTGATATATCCCATCCCCTCTTTTTGGAATATTTGAGTTTTTTGTTTTTTTCAAATTTTTAACGAGCTTGAAAAAGAATAAAAGAATGTTATGTTACAAAGGAGGAATGTGTATCATGGGAAATAAATATAGTTCTAGACACATGGAACATATTTATGCTTTGTGCAAGGAGACATGTTCAGGATAAAGACACTCGAGGAAAATTCCTCCATGGGTCAAGGTGTCAGATTGCAAAGGAAAAAATTATTACAAGGCTTGTGTATAAGGAACGATTTAAGGGTTCAATTGAGAGCAACATGGAGTCAGCATTAGGCCAAAGACGCAAAGATGAGACATGCAATGTGATTAAGCATGACACAATAAGACTCCTTCCATGTGAATTTTTACGAGCCCAGAGAAGGTAAGCTCAGTGATTTTTTCACGTTTTAGAGAGTCTGAAAAAATGCTAAAAGATGACTCCAGGGAGTTCCTTTTTCACAATTGGTTTAGTCGGTTTGAAAAAAGGGTTAAAATTATATCGAAAATATGTCTCTTCAATACCATTTAACGAGTGTTATTGAGACAAGACCACTGAACGATCATTTCAATTTTAATGAGTCTGAAAAATGATTAACTA
This sequence comes from Picea glauca, assembly GCA_000966675.3. Classification (NCBI taxonomy): domain Eukaryota; kingdom Viridiplantae; phylum Streptophyta; class Pinopsida; order Pinales; family Pinaceae; genus Picea; species Picea glauca. The sequence continues at coordinate 55,640 of JZKD02S1676057.1, forward strand.
TGGATTCACAACCTTTTCCTAGGTTTAGTCTCCTTAGCCCAAAAAAGTATAAAATATAATTGAGCACTCCCCTCCTAGGGAGACAAGTCTCCCGAGGTGTATGTTTTTCCTGAATAATCTATTGGTTGGAAAAAGGGTTAAACTCATGTTGGATAGATGTTCTTTATGGACCAATTAACGAGTTTGAAAGGAACAAGGTCACTCAGTGGAATTTTCATATTTAGGGAGTCTCAAAGAGCTTAACTATGTACTTCGAGGGGGTTCCTTTTTCTTAAGTAATCCCAAAGGCCTGAAAAAGAGATAAACCAAAACTAAGAAGAATGTCCCTTTTTCAAAAATTTAGTCCCTCGGGCCTGAAAAAGGGTTAAACTTACGCCTGAGAATACTCTCCTAGTGAACCAAAGTTCCTACGGCACATCTTTATTTTTAAAATTATCCATCTAGACCAAAAAACGGGTAAACTACCGTCAAAAAAATGTGCCTTCAAATTTGATTTTGGGGAGTGTGAAGGACAATAAGATCACTCGAAAATCTTTTAAATTTTAGAGAGACTAAACAGGGATTAAGGAAGACTCCAAGGGGGATTATTTTCTTAAGTAATCCAAACGATACTGAAAATAATAAATATTCTCTCGTTATATGTTGCTTTCAAAGTTTAAGCAAGCCTGAAAGACAAAAAACCATGCTCATAGTGAGTCCCGTGGGAAACGACAAGAACGATGACTAGGAAGAAGAATGAGGCTTCATTACAAAGTCATGGAGGGGATAAAAGGACTCTCGTGCCTATGAAATACTTTTTCATGGTTACCAAATGGAAAACAAGGTTCTAACTAGAATTCCCATGGAAGGAAGGCTCTACCACATAAAGTACGAAACACTTATCAACAAGGAAGGTTAGTGTCACAATTCAGTGGGGTTGATACTAAGGTGAAAATAACCAGGAAACTCATAATGAAAAAATTGAAAGTAGGGAAAAACCTAACCTATATGCCAGTTTTGAGGTCAATACCTGTCAGAATGGATCGATACGATGAACAAAATTCAAAGAAAATTGTGTCCAATATCGTGCATATAAGGCCAATAACACTCATCCATAAATTAATAGATCTAATATAGATAGAAACTTTGGAAAATAAGAGGTGCTACTGAATAAAAAACTTGAAAACAACAAACCTCCACTGTACAATATGGTACAAAGCACGCACAACCTTATGACTCGCGCATAGTGTTGGGTCAGGTAGATCTCATTGATAGGCCCTAACCAAGAGTCTCTTCGATATTCAACTTGGAAAGTATCCAAAAAGGGAAGAAAACAAAAATCATGGTGTAATTATTCCCATGGTATAGAAACCATAGTCATGGATTCAAGGATAGCCCCATTTGAAGGCAAGTCAATATCTAAGAAATCATGCGAATGCGGAGGTTCGACAATCCCAAGGGGAGAATTAAAATAAGCATATTCCATATGACGATGGAGGTTCTAGTCAGGGTTGGAAGAGTCTATCAATGAAGACTCACAAGCACAAGGGCTTGAGGATCTACAAACAACGAGATCAAAATAAAAAAGAAACCCAATATCAGTTGGACCAAGAGGGGGGAGCAAGGGATCCCATGACCCCATTCGATAAACCAATGGATCAATTGCTGAGAAAAAGTCTTGAGAAGGAAAACATGATTTCATAGGTTCCTACTCAGGATCAATTGAACATCGAGGATAAGATGCCACATAATCTACCTGTGGCGGGGTAGAGTCTACATGAATACTAGGAGGATATAACCAAGTATCTTGAACTAACGTTGAATTAGGACGGTTATTATCATATTCCATCTGATTGATAGTGAAAATGATTCCATTATGAGGGAAATGCATCACTCGAAAGACCTTAGAGACCACAACATTCATAGCATATACATAATCATGGACGAGAAGCATATTGAAATATAATGGGCCTTGCACCACTGTAACATCTAGAAGGATAGTCTTCCCACCTAACGAGATAGTAAACTGAGGAATAATCCCAAAATACTCATGATTTCATATGTCAAAATCCAACATCTCACACAATACAGACACAAGATCGGGAGAACCCAAATCCTTCCAAGTCGAGGAGGATAAAATACTTCTAGAGGCTACTTCATATTAAATACATCAATAAAAAAAAATTGAATTCACTTCAACCCTTATTTGAAAAGGTATATAAGAAGGAAGATGAGGCTCAACAAGGACATTCCAATGAAAGGAAACCATCCTAGGACTTGGAGGGGGTGTTCTCAAAGTGAGAAGAATGCCCCCTTGTTCTAAAAGTATTGAAATGGAAATGCTAAAAATAGAGTTGGTAGACACATCACTCCCCATCATAAGAGTGGGATCTGAAAAAAATCGCATCAGCGTGACCACTTTGGTAGAATCAACACTCTCCAATAGAAAAGTGGGATCAACCGAATATTTCATCGAAGTGACCACTTTGGTAGAGTTGACACTCTCCAAAAAGAAGAATGGGATCATCTAAAAATTGCATCGACATGACCACTTTGGTAGAATCGACATTCTCCAAGAGAAGAGTGAGATCACCCGAAGATCGCATTGACATGACCACTTTGGTAGATTTGACACTCTCTAAGAGAAGAGTGGGATCAATAGAAAATTTCATTGATGTGACCACTTTGGTAGAATTGACACTCTCCAAGAGAAAAGTGGGATCAACTAAAGATTGCATCGGCACAACCACTTCCTTAGCCATTGGCTGAATAGGATGCGATACAACATGGTCTAAAGGTGCATCACCCCCCAAAAGAAAAATGGGATCAACCAAATATTGCATCGGCATGACCACTTTCTCAACCATTAGTTGAATAGGTTGTGAGGAAACCTCAAAAGACTCTAAATCAAAATATCTTGCAAATAGGGACCACAATCTTCATGCCTCTAGAAGGCCAGGGAATAAATGAGTAAGGTAATATCCCTTGCAAATATTACAAGGAAGCTTAGGCTTACGTCCTATCCGTCTAGGTTTCCGAACAAAATCAATGCCCCCATCATAACTAGCAATGGTTGTTTTCTTGTCCCCAACATGACTAGCAGAGGTTCTTGACATATCACTCATATGATTATCATTGACGAGACTCGTTCCCCCAGCATGACTTGCAGTGATTTCTTGCACATATCCGACATCACTAGCAGAGGTTGGTTTTTTTCTCCCAACATGACTTGCAGAGGTTGGGTGTTGGTCTTCACCATGACTTGCAAAGGTTGATGACCTATCTCCAACATGATTCATAGAGGTTGGTGATTTCTTCTTCCTATTATTCCTCTTTCTATTTCGTTTAGAATTCTAGTTAGTAGTAGCTATACTTTCACCAGAGAAGGTAGAAGGAGACGGAGAATACTTTGTTGAAGAAGGAACATCATCACAATGCCCATGCCATAAGGTTCTTAATTGAGAAGCGTCAAGAGAATTTAGGACATTTGGAATGGTACCCAACCAAACTGGAAGTCCCACATTCAACCCATGAATGTGAAAAGTGGCCATCGAAGGGACACCAACGTTTTTGAAGAGAGGAAGAGCACAAGAATCCCCTTGCGAAGGGGTTCCTTGGTTGGTATCGTCAAACAAATTCTCAATGAATATATGATGAACAGGTTCTCCCCTTGTGGGATTGTTCAAGTCCGTAAAAGTCTCACACACTAACGCAGGCGAACCAGTGCTATAAAATTACACCTATAAGGAGGAAGCTCTAGGTTTCTAAGCACAAGACCGAAACGTCCTCATGAATGGTGGAGTGGGAGGTCTACCACCTTAGGTCAGAGACCCAAAGAAATGGCTGACTAACTCACTATGGAAAACTAGGGAGCACATAGCACACCACTAATAAGAAAATCCTAAAAATATACAAACCAAACAAACTACCCTTCTGAATGCTTCCAACCCAGGGAGATGAAGTCTTGATCATCCAAATAATTCACAAAGGAAAAGGATTATCCAGGAGAAAAATTTACCTATACCTTCGATCGACAGTCCCTTCGGGTGTCGCCCATAGAGTATAGAGTCTTCCTCAAGTACCAGGATACACCCCTTGCAGTCACGTGTGTTTCAACCTATATAATGGAAGCTAAGCCACAAAATTGTAATCAACAACTAGGGGGGTACAATCGACAGTCGGGCGAGTGTATGGGAAGGGTAACTAAGCCCAAATATCCTCTTGAAGCCTGAAATGAAATAGCGCCAGAATCACTCTTAGAGTACCTTGGAGGGATACAAGGTGTCTCAAAGGTATGACACAAGTCGGGCGAGTAACGCTACAAGATCCACCCCCAATAAACACTCTGCCAAATGCTTTGTCCCGATCAAGAGTGGATATCTTTGTCACCTTACTCCATGCCACCTTGTGTTTGACTCATGTGTGAGAGGAGATTCCCGGATTGAGTAATTACAAAGTGGATTTTCCACACCCTAGCATAGACACCTAAGTTAAGTTTCGGTTGGCCTTGGAGAGTTTACCTCTCCACACCTAATCCAAGTCCATATACTAAGCTATTGGTGAACCCTAGAAAAAAGTGTTACTAATATATTTTAGATTAGTGTGTTCATTTTAATGGATTTTCTTACTGAAGGAATGGAAGTGAAAATTATGTTGTTTGAGACTCTTGTGAAAAATAAACTAATTAGAACATTGGCAAAGAATACTTTACACTAATTCCACAAATGAAAAAGAGCTTCAAGAAAAAAACATGAACAATCCTTCAAACAAAAAGATGCAATATTTTCTCCTTTCCATGCAAAATGCATAATGCAACTTTTGAGTGAAACAAAAGAGGAAATGAAAGGATTTTCTTTCTTATTTTTCTTTTGAAATGCTTTCAATGTGAGAAGAAAAGACAACCCTGTGCTAATTGTTTTTTTTTTTTCAAATAGCAATGCAAAGAAAGAAGGAGACCTAAAAAACTATATATTTTTTTCTTCCAATCAAAGCAAAACTAACAAAAGATGCTAAAATAAATGGCAAAATACACAATTCATGCCCCCCAAAAAATTGCAACTCATTTTTCTTAAAATTCAAGATTAAAAAAAAGACAAAAGTTCTAGGAAACACAAAGAGACAAGAGGATTTCCTTTTTTTATTCTGTAAACAATTTGAGGCTCCAAACTGTCTAAATCCCAAACAACAGGAACTTTTGGAACTCAGGAAGACCTGGGAACCAAAATTCCCAGAAATAAAAGGAAAATATTTTGAATTTTTATTTTCAAAATCACATAAACAAGTGTTGTGCACATGCATCCTATGTATATATAATTCACGATGCATATGTACACGTGTTGTATAGAGAACGTGACACATACACCTCTATAAATTTTTCAAGAAAAGAAAAATTCTAGATAGACAACCTGAGCAAGGGAAGCTGGTAGGCACCTGGAGGGTGATCGAAGACCCAAACTGACTCACAACACACATAAAACTCACAAAGAAACTGAAAATCAAAACAAACAAAAATCTCCCACTAAGGCCTTAGAGATATTCCCCAGTGGATTCGCCAATTCTTCTAGCGGGTAAAATCCCCCTACTACTATACTAGGTCAAAATATAGGTAGAGCATTAAATTCCCCTAAACGACAACCCTAATCCTAATCTATCCCAAACTATCTGAACAGAAAGAAAAAAAGATAAGACAAGAGATTGGTAAGTGTACCTTAGGCCTTATCATTCGATGTAGACTTCCTTCAACCTTGTATCTTCCCAAGTTGTGAGTCTCCTCCCATCTCTATCTATCAATGTTATCATTTAGATGTAATTGTAGATACATTAATCAACAAAGATACAAATGCGCAAAGTATTGGGATAGGAAAATAACTATTTTATTCAAACTGAAGATTAAAATATTACAACATTCTCATCGACAGACGCTCCTCTTACTGTTGCTCCAAGTGCATCATTCCCACATTGCCTCTCAAAATCAATCGATCTCCTTATGAAAAATGAAATGGATTCTAGAAGGGGAAGGGATTTTGGCAGAGTTTCTTTGTTATATTGCTTGATGCTGGAATGGAACCCCAATACCTACTTTTATATCACAAAACTATGGTTATTTGGTATGGGGATGGGCTACAATGGGTAAAATGGTTAGGAAACCCTCGATAGCCCACAAACTCTATCGAATTCCCTGCAATTTTTTTTTTTTCAACTTTTGAAGGTAAAAGTGGGTTTTTTAACATGCATCCTGCATATGTACGTGGGTTGTCTATTATGCAACATGTGTGTGTACACAAGAAGTAGTGCAGCAGGGCACGTACATGCTCCAAAAAATGGTTTTTTAATTTCTATAAGGGGAAATTTAAATATCTCAATAAGTATTCAAGGAAATATAGTATTTTGATAAGTAATAAGTATTGGATACTTATATTGTGACATTATAACTCAGCTCTCCACTTGTATGAATAAATATGGCTTTTAATCCTCATGTACAAATAAAGATAGAATGACCAATTGTTGGTATGATAAAGACTACGAGATTCCTAGGAAAGCAAATAGGTAATCCTCGAGAACCTAAAAAAATATTGAGGCAAATTTTAACTTGTAAATTTAAAAAAATAGTAATGTCTCTATATTTCATTGCAACTTTTACCTTTAAAATATTGATGAATCGACGAATGTCTTAGGTAAAATTCAATATGTTACTATATATAAAAATGTTTCTACCATAAATGACATCAAGTTATGGATTATTAAGTGCTTTCCAAAAATAGAAATAGAACGATGTTTCCCTTAAACTTCGATTGAAAGTCTCATCATTCCTATTTTTAAAAGTAGTCGTGAAAATGAACCCTTAAATTAAAAAACAAACATGAATAACCCCAATTTATCAAGTTATGTGAAAGTATTCTTGAAAAGAATAGATTAAGGTTAGAAAACCATGAGAACGATATAAAGGTCACGTTGGATTTATAAAATTCCTTTATTCATGGACCATATAATCAGTATTTGGGTTTTTCTTGAGGAATTTTATCATAATAAAATTCATCTCCTTTGTTTCTTCATTGAATTTAGGAAACATTTTGATAGCATCCCTAGAAATGTCCTTTGGAAGTGATTAGAACTTAAAGTTCCTTCAAAGTGTAGAGTTGAAGCTATGTTATTTTATGATCAAGTTGTTACCATGTTCAAGAATAATAAGGGTTGGTAAGAAGTAATGAATTCTAATATAGGGTAAAACAAATTTTTACCTCAACCCCTACCCCTTTTAGAAATTATATTGACCAGTTAGAGGTAGGAAGAGGCATTGAAAATACCATAGTAAATATAATCATCACTCATTTTTATTATGATTATGATTATTTTTTTTTGTCAAAGCGACCTTACAACCTTGGAAAGGGAATAATAATTATCAAAGTTTTTGTTTAAATACTCATATGTTTATAAATATTGATAAGACTAGGGTTATCATAATCAAGTCCAACAAGTTGCTTAAACAAATTTTACATATGACAATAACAACCTAGAGGAATTTAATTACAAAAAGTATGTGATATTTGACCTATATCATAAGCTCAACTAGGATTACAAAGTGGATAAATGAATTACAAGGGAGTGGAAAGAATATATCAAACTTGAGAATAATTTTAAAGAATCGTCCTTCTCATTTTTGGGTCAAAAGGATATTATTTTTGGTTTCCTTGTTTTTCCAGTTATCAAGTATGGACATGAAGTTTGGGGTTGTAATATCACATTAGAAACCTAGATAAAAAATTTAGAAAATATATAAGGGATTCAAATTTTACAATATCAAAATTAATATCAATATACCCTATCCCATTATTCTATGAGAGATTGGTGTGTCTCCCACTGAGAATAAATATATGATTAGCCTAATGTATAAGAATAAGTTAAAAGAAATAAGGATAAAATTATTCATATGATAATTATAATTAAAATCAATGTCACTTAAGGATAAAAATCACACAAACATTATCAAATGATGGCATAATGATTCTCTTTCGTACTTACAAAACTAAAAATTTCAAGAGGAGGATAGTCTAAAAAATATTATTCTCATAAAATGTATCTTCAATACTACATTTAAAGAGATTTTATTGTTCTATCAAGGTAATAAATGATGAGAAAATATATTGTACTATAAAGAGAGCATCAACCCCAAGTAACAATATTGAAAATATCTATAAGATATTTCTATCTTAAATAAGAAAATGAATATTGCTAAGATAAGAACGAACTCTTAGAAGGTGCATAATTAAACTAGCATTTGGAAATACATAAAATTATTTGGCAAGAAAAAAGTATGTAATCTTTGTTGGAACATCAAGAATTGATGGCTCATCACACATATCCTAGGTTCAATCAGTCGAGAGGTCAACCTAAACCTAGATACAGTCGGTCGGGTGATTGACCAACACACTACATTAGTTAGTCGAGTAGTTGATGTACTTGTCAATGAGAGAGTCAACAAGTAGTCAAAGATAGTCAGGTGGTGGATCAACCATCCCAAAAAATGACTACGATTTGGTTGTGTAGATAGTCAGTTCAAGCATTCTTGTGGAGCCAGCTTGACAATGTGGATTTGACAGATTTAATTCTAAAAGTCGACAGTTGCATGTGGACAATATATTTAGGATTCTATGGAAGTTGGTTAGATATGGGCACTATAAAAACCATACCCCTTGGGTCATTATCAACGCATCAATCAAATGATCATATTGATCAAGAGATCAATATGCATTGTGATATTCATATCATAGTGTTCTTTGCTCGAGTGTTGTAGTGATGTCTTTAGACACCACCTCTATCTCCAAAATTGTTTTTTTACTCTTAGATTATCTATAGTTCTTTGTTTTTAATTTCATTTCATGTTCCATCCTATTCCACAACATGGTATTAGAGTTGATAGTTTAATACCTCGACATGTTATCTGTAAACCTTGATGACTTGGATAGGTTATGTGATTGACTCAAAGTCGATGTTTTGTCGATTGGAACCTATTGAAACACACTAGTTTTTGTCTATATATCGAAGATGGCTTTGAAGATTGATCTTGTTCTTCTGAATGGATCAAATTATGCAGCATGGGAAACATATATGGAAACCCTAATGAAGAGTAAATGACTTTGGTGTTATATGAATGTTGTGATTCTAGATCCAAAATATGACCAATAAATGTTTTTTGTTGATGGAAATAAGGATGAGGCTATAGGGATCATCATGGCCTACATCTCATAAGAGATTCGTTTTAACCTTAGTGGAATCGACTTCCCTCATCAAGTATGGAAGAATCTAAAGTTGTTGTTTGAAGGATTCAATGAAATCCATGTTATGTAGTCGGAGAATGAGTTGATCTCCCTCAATCCTCATTCTTTTGATAGAATGGAGGACTATTTATCACATGTTAAAGAAATATCATTGAAATTGGGAGAATGTGGAAAAAGCTATCGTAAAAATGATTTAAAAATCATCGAGTTGGTTGTGATGAACTTGAGAACATTTGACGTGTTCATGTATACATTCAAAGCCAAATATAAAGCACTTAAGGAAGATGGTATAGATTACACCTTTGAATCTTTATACGGTCTTTGTATTACCGATCAACGTAGACCACTTAAAGAAGGAAATCTTGGAGGTAAAATCCAAGCCCACTTACTCAAGGAAAAGAGAAAGATGGATCCAAGGGAGAAAGTACGGTTTGATGCCTATACAAAGAAACCCAAATACCACAACCAGAAATCGTCAAGACCAAGAGATGCACCCAAGAAAAGTTGAAATAAGAATACATGTCATTATTGTGGAAATACTATACATGTGGAGAAATTATGATATAATAAGAGGGATGATTTCGAGGAGAAGGTTAAATGCTTGAAGGAAACGTGTTTGTTGTCTGTCAACTCGCTAATAATTTCACCTTCCAAGGTAAAAAATTTAAGGACTTGTTGTCTCATTCTACATATTAAAATGGCTATTCTACTCTGGGTACACTCATCACATGGATAAGGTTACCTCTTTGTTCATGTCGTTAGATGAAGCTAAGGAGAGGAAAATATATGTTGTTGATGATTTTTCTTTGGATTTTTTTTATCAAGGCCATGTTACTTGTCAACCAGGGAATATTTCTTATGTGTGTCATGTGCCAAAACTCAATATCAATTTGTCATATGTTTCTCAATTAACACAGATAGGAAATATTGTGTAATTTTGGCCAGATTGGTTCTATGTTCTTAACTTAAAGAAAGTAAAGTTGATTGCCATCAGTGTGATTCTCGACTTGATTGATGGTTTCTACAAATTGTGTGAGATGACTCAACCTGACACTGAATCGAATGAACTTGTTTCTCGCACCGATGAGTGAAGTCAAATTTGGCATGAGTGACTAGGACATCTGAATTTTTTAAGTTTGCAGGAACTAGAAACTCAAAACATGCTTACTAGTTTACCGAAGGTGTTTCCCTATGGAGTATGTAAGGGTTGTTTGTTGGGGAAGCATCATCAAGTACCATTCAACTCTGGAAAAGAATTCCAATCGAAAAACCTACTAGAACTAGTTCATAGTGATGTCTTCTACATCAATATACCTTCTCTAGCAGGTGTAAGGTATATTTTGACATTCATTGATGATTTATATGGATTTAGATGGGTTTAATTTTTAAAGAATAAGAACCTTGTCTTCAAAGATTTCAAGGAGTTTTAGGCCTTTTTTGAAAATTAATGTGCTCAACCCATCAAATTCTTGTGATCGGAAAATGGTGATGAGTATGTAAATTAAACTTTTGAAGTATACATGTTTCGATCTGGTATTGACTAAACGTGATCATCTGCTCACACACCTCAGCAAAATGGTTTCATAGAATGTAAGAATCAAACATTAGGATGTATTTTGTAGGATAAATATATCCCTCCTTGCTTCTGCGGATAAGAGGTGTATTGTGTAAAGTATTTTCTCAATCAAATATTGACTCGACTTGTTCCTTCCATGTCTCCAGTCTAACGATGGTGTGGAAAGAATATTACAGTCATCCACCTCAGTGTTTTTGGAAGTGTTTCCTGGTCCCACATTTCAAACGAGTGAAAAAATAAGTTGTATGCAAAGAGGTATGCTTGCATCGTGATGGACTACTATTAAGAGTTGAAATCATAGTGACAATTTGACCCTGTCAAATGCCAAATCATTATCAAATGGTATGTACACTTTAATGAGAACTTTTTTGGCGTTTAGTTTTTGAATTCCTCCTCTCTATTGTTGTAGGATGATTGTGTTATTGTTGTCTCTGACATTAGTTATCATGTTCCATATTTATTTCCTTTGACTGGATAGTCGAACATTATTCCTATTTTGAATAAACCATTGACTATGAGTCGACTAGTGTGACATCCTATGTCTTGATTGGTGCACCAATTGAATACCCTCCAACTTATGATCGAATTGTTGATGTGAAATGTAGTTCATCTATTTATTCTATACCTATATGGTCTCAAAATATGATTGAATTTTCTAGAGATGATTTTGAATATGCCTCCTCCATATGAAAAACTTGAAGTCAACAACAAGATGTCAACAATTCCTTGCAAAATCAAGTACATGAAACCTTTGATATTGTTTACTACTCATATATTGAAGGAAAACCTAAATGGGAGAAGGACATGTATACATAAAATGATTCTTTGTCGAAGAATCATACTTGGGACTTAGCTCCCTGACAACAAAGAAAAAACATTGTGAGGTGTTGATGGGTTTACCGGACCAAATTCACCTTTGAAGGTGTTTTTGAGAGACATAAATAATGCCTCATTGCAAATGTATTTTTTCAACAAGAATGAATTGACTACACTAAAACCTTTGTCCTTGTTGCTAATATGAAATATGTTCGAATGAGTATTTCCCTTGCTACTCATTTTGGATGAAAAATCAGTCAGATGGATGTGAAGAGGGAATTTTTTCATAGAGACCTATCTAAATAAATTTTCATGGAACAACCACCTGGTTTTGTGATAGATTCAAATTTGATTTTTCGACTCAATAATTTTCTTTATGGTTTGAAGCAGGCTCCCAAGCTTGGTGTGCCAAGATCAAAATTTTATTTCTTCGACTTGCTTTCAAACACTGTGAATCAGATAACATCTTTTATGTACTCCATACCAATGGAAGCACCATTATTGTTTTTGTATATGTATATGAATTACTCATTAGTAGTAATAATTATGATCTCACCCTTATATTTAAGAAACAACTTGCTTACTCCTTTCACATGACAGATCTTGGTACTCGACATTATTTTTTTGGTCTTCAATTATTACCACATTATGATGGTTTTTTCATTTCACAATGCAAATATGTGATGGATCTGTTGACACATTTTAGGATGGTTGATTTCAATCCTTGTTCTACTCCTTTTCAGTCTCGAGTAAATCTTATCAAAACCTATCAAACACTCAAAATCTACGCTACACTTTATAGACAACTAGTTGGAAGTATTATTTATCTTACTCATATTCAACTTGACATTTCCTTTTTTTCAGTGTGGTTTCTAGGTTTATGAAGGACCCTAAATAAATCTAGTAGAATGAAGTCAAATAAATTTTCCACTATCTCAAGGGTACCACTCATTTTGTGCAGTGTAGCTAGAGAGGTAATGGAGGGTGAAAGTCCCATAATGATAATAGTGGAGGCCATTCAATCTAAGGTGGAGTAGGTCCATTGTATTATTAAATAAGACCCACTATCATAGTTAGACATATTAGTGTTAACACAATAAGTATAAGAGGACTTATTAGAAGGTTCCTCTTCTAGAAGGTTCTTCCTCTAGAATGTTCTTAGGTGGTTCGTAGAACTATATACAAGGGTTCAATAAATGTAATAGAAGTCAATAATAAGTACCTATTTGGAGTAGTATCTCATTACAACGTTTCCCCATCGAAGAGGTAAGTAGCGGATCCCTTTCGTAATAGGATCTATTGTGTGGTGTTTCCTTACCTCAAGGGTTTTCATAATAATAAGTGTGGGTTATATATATTTTTCTCTATATATAATGTGTAGGTTTTGTGTTCAGGTCTTTGTTAATTAAAAATTGGTATCAAATAACTTTATTTGGCCACAAAAAGGAGAAAATTTTGTTTTCTCCATTTTTGCATATTTTTTCAAGAAGACAAAACAAGGTCGTGACACTCATAAAAAATCCTATATGTTTTCATGTGGAATTTTTAGAGAATTTTTGTACATATGAATTAATTTATGAAAAACAACCAATTTAAAAAAACAAATCATGAGAAATGGAGTTTGGGATGTGAATTTATCATCATTTTAAAATATTCTACTTTTCAGGGTTTTTTTGCGCACAACCACAAGATTTTACTGATTTCAGTAGCACCTGGGGCCTAGTTTGCTAACAAAAATTACATATTTTAGTTCCTCATTCAAAATTATTCCATTTAAAAAAACAAATCATCCAAATCAGATCCTTGGAAGTGAATATATCGCTACTTTAAAATTGGCTACTTTCTAGGGTCTTCGTGATGACGGCGGGACTGTAGAGCTCATAACTTTTCACAAGTTGCTCATTATGCTATGATATCATTCCATTAGATAGATAATTTTAATATATACATTGTGGTATACTATATGCGGTGTTTCTAATGGATATTCAACTCCTTAGGAAACTTTAACAACAGTTTGAACACTTCCTGATAGAATTTCACTTGGCGAGACAAGTCCTCGAGATAAGTATTCAAGAGATCACACTTGCAAGGAAAGAGAGTTATATTATGTCGGCCATAAAAGATGAATACACTCAATAAATATATTATTTGTATGATTACAATGGTGAATGTAATGATTTCCATATGGATAGTTGTCATTACTGGAATGACGACCACTTTCATATTTTATATGATGACTCTACTCCACGTTATGTAGAGAACATCGAGGTGAGAAATCATGAGCTAGTTATGACTACTAGGGTCTAAATTGTATATTATATTGTTGTATTGTTCCTTCTAGATTCAAATTCATCCCTTTCCAACTATGTGGATGGATTTGCATATTTGGATCAACATGAYAATTGTAGACCTTTGGATCAACTGCCTGTCGAGATATGATATCTTCAGGATGGAGTTCACATGAGGAATTTGAAATGGGAGATAGGTTTACAGTTGTGGTTGTACTATTTCATCGKGRTGGATAACATTCCAACATGAGACCATGTTTCTCTATCCCACTTCAACATTATGGTCCATGCATATCCATAGGACCCTGGTATATGGTTGCACATCATCATAACAATATTTGAGGATGACACTTTCATTAGGGGGATGGAATGGAATGTATATAGATAGGTAATGGGGGTGACGAAGGCCCCATAGTCACAATAATGGAGGCCATTCAATTTAAGGTGGAATAGGTTGACTATATTAATAAATAAGGCCCAATATGGTAAATATAGATATTACAATGAACATAATAAATGTAAGAGAAATTTTTAGAAGGTTCCTCCTCTAGAATTTTCTTAGGTGGCTGGTAGCACTATATAAATGGGTTCAAGCAATGTAATGGAAGTAAAAAAGAAGTTTTGTATTTGGAGTAGTATCTCATTAGGATGAGGATTCCCCCTCAAAAAGGCAAGTGAACACGATTCGATACCTTCCATAATAGGATATTTTGTATGGTGTTTCCCTACCTCAAGGGTTTTCATAATAATAAGTGTGGGTTTTCTATATTGGTCTTTATATATATATATTGGTGATTTTGTATTTAGGTCTTTGGTAGTTAACATTTTGGTATAAATTATTGTCGAAGTTCAAATTCACTGGTCAACTTCACTAAGTCCAATTGGGTTGGTGAAAATGATGATCAAAAGTCCACTTATGACTATGTGTTTTTATATAGCACTTGATCATTGATGTGGTAATGCAAGAAACAAAGGGTTGTCTCTTTGTCGACTACGAAATCATAATATCATGGATCTTTTCAAGTAAGTACTGAAGAAATGTGGATTCGCCAAATTTTCGTAAAACCTATCCTTCCTACTCCGATATTGAGTTCAATATACTGTGATAACCATATATTTTTACAATTTTCTAACAATCTTATTTCCCACAATAAGATGACGCATGTTGAGCTCCAAGCTCACTATTTGACATAATTGTTTGATGAGAACATTGTCTCTCTTGAATATTGAAAAACGATTTATCAAGTTGTGGATATATTCACCAAACCTTTAGCTTAAGATATATTTTCCAAGATTCGCATGAGGCTTGGGCTTCAGGAAGATTCTATTATGGGGGGGTCTCATAATGAAATAATTTTAGCTATGGAATATCCAGAGACATGTGTTGATGGGAGGGTGTTAGAACATCAAGCATTGATGTTTCATCACACATCTCCTGAGTTTAGTTGTTGAATAGGTCAAAATACACCTAGATGATATCGGTTAAGAGATACATTAGCACTCTACATTAGTTGGTCAAGTATTCAACATGATTGACGGTTAGAAAGTGACCAACAATTGAAGATAGTCGGGAGGTGGACCAACTAGAACAAAAATTCAATGCAAGTTGGATGTACAGGATTTTTGGTCGAGTATCCTTGTCGAGACGACTCTATAGTGTGGAATTGACAGAGTCATATCTAACAATTGATGGTTACATGTGGACAAGATGTTCCAGATTCTATAGAATTTGGTTAGATCTTGAGACTATAAAGTGTAGACCTCTTCGGTAATTATCAATATATATATCAAATGATCATCATGACCAAGAGATAAAATATTCACTTTCATTGTTTGATCACAATGTTCTCTACTAGAGTGTTGTAACAATTTTTTAAGACACCACCTATGTCTTCGATATTTTTTTTTCGTCTTTGATTATCTCAACTACTGTGTTTTTTGTTTCATGTCCTGTTCCACCCTATTCCCCAACAATCTTTGTGATACTAAGAAATTGAGGGATGGAAAATATTGTCTTAGATATCCCTTCATGTGCATATAATAATGATCAATTATTCAATATTTGTAACACTAATGATTTTCATAACTTGTTAAATCATGAAAACCAAAGTGATATAGGTAAGTGTCTATGCAATATTTTTCATCATGAAAACAGAATGATAAATCAAATTGATTATTTATCAAATTTTCTAATTTCATGGATATAAATTGGTCTCAATGGAAAATCATCATCATCATCATCATCATTTTAATCCCTAGACAAATCCCCATGTTATGTATAAAACACGTTATTAGGTCCTAGATATTGAATTATTACATTTCTAGTGTTATATTTGTATATCCTCCACAATCCTTAATTTATAAAACGTTATAGTAAAAATAAAAAAATGTCTTGGTGATTGGTAATTTATGAGGCTACAACCATATAAATAGATATCCCTCAAGAAAGAAAATAAGGACAATAAATTAGCACCCAAATGTGATGGCCCCTATAAGGTTTTGCAAATGATTGGAAGGATGGCATACAAATTGGAGTTGTGTCTATCTCCACGCATACATCCAGTCTTCCATGTTTCTTTCTTAAATAAGGTCATCGACAACAAGATCCATGTCCAAACTATTTTACTAGAGATTAGTGAAGAAGGGAAAATCATACTAGAAACAAAAACAATATTAGAAACAAGGATCAAGGAATTGAGAAATCAGGAAATTACATAGTACCTCATCAAATGTAAGAACCTACAATTGGAAGAGGTGACATGAGAAGATAATTTCTTATTACAAAAACACTCATGGTTAGTCAAGTGTTCAGGAGAACACTTGTTTGAAGGGGAGGGGAATGTTATATATAAAAACCCTTATTAATCCCTATATATTGAATTATTACATCATAGCACTATACTTTTATGTTGGATATAACCCTTCATTGCACCGCTTCATTATAATTGTGACATTTGTATCCTATATATATCCCAAGGATACCTAGTATTAGACTATCTTATCATATATCATATTTTATTATGAGTTGGATATATTGTAAAATGAGGTTTCCCCCTCAAAGTGGAACGTATTCATTGACCTCTAATAATTTTTAAGGCATTGGATCATAACAATAATCACCATCACCATCATCATCATCATACAATATATATTTATGAATATGTGTGTGTGTGGGTGGGTGGGTGGGTGGGTGTGCTCTCACACATGCACACACACACACACACATCCTACTCAATAAGAACAATCAATTTTAAACATCTAGTTTGAAGTTGATTGTCACCAAGATCTCATGGGTTCATATGTAGTAGATTCTATATAGGTTAAAATCACATGATATACACTAAGGAAAACTATCACAGGTGCCATTATGTAGGGTATCCTAAGTGAAATTTTTCATTTTGATGAATCAATGCTCATATGTGTTGAAATGTTTGATAAGGGAGGTTCCTAAAATGATTTTGTCCATACCCTTTGACACACCACCCCCTACCTCAGCAGGTTCTGCACGACCTCCTGATCTAAGGATCGTTCATAGTATTCTCTTTGAGTTTGATTCACTCTTTGATTCCCCATAAGAATCTTCAATACACAAGTGTTTATCCACAGGTCCTTCTTAGGAGCGACGCCTGTGCGAACAAGCACTAAGCACCAACTCTCGTCCACGTGACCAACTAATGCGACCACACTCTTTACATGAATGGTATATCAGGTTTCGTGACTTCACGACCCTAGTATGAGTCCCTTTGAATCCTCCCTTGACTTTACTTGATGTGACCTCTGTCTAAAACTTGGGACCCGAATATTTTTCCACTTTGAAATTTCACTTATCGATGATTTGCAATGCAACAACACCCTCCATTGATATCCAAAATCGTGATGACTCCTCATCACGATAAATGGCTCCGAGATTCCCATGATTTGATGGTCCTAATTCTATTGGGACTTCGTGGATCAGGAGTTCGCAACTCTCGACTCCAGGTCACAACATCCTCCAAACCCTGAATTCCAAAACGACAAACTCAAACACAATATCAACGAACCCCGTTGATCCAAATCCAACCTTCACTGTCCCTCCTGAACTTACAAGTGCTAAAAGACTCTCAGCCTTAATCTCCTTGTTGGTCTGCAATATCCAACGACCCCCAGAACTTTGGTGATTCTCCCTCTGAGAATTAGACCATTCGTTCAGAATCCTCAAAGACTTATACCCAATTACCTTGGCGTCTTATTCTTCTGACTTAAATTCTGCAAAGTAATTCCAGACCTCATTCTTCCCCTTACTTATCTTAATTCTCTTTCCTTCCTGAGCTTGACCTTTGTTATGTATTCAAGGCATCAAAAGGATTGGCGTGCGCACTCCTTTCAGCATACACAATAACCTCTGGTTATTCACCACCTCCAACTCTGTGCACTTCCCTGCAACAACAGTTATTCGAACTTCCTCATTGTTTGGTAAAGTATAAGACTCTCTCTGGCCTATGCACCCTTTTCACGGCTCTTGTGCCACACCTGCACTCTTCCTGGTATAAGAACAATGGTATCCCTCCTGATATTTTCTAAGATAAAAATCAGATCTTCGTCAACGCACTCCTTAGAGACTCTCACTGCACTCCTTGCAAAATTTCTTAGGAAGAGAAACAATTTAAACTTATACTTCTCTTCTCACAGACTTCATACATTCGATCATGAAATCATGAGCATATACGCACATAGCATTGAAAATACATGCATGACATAGGACATAAGAAAATTGTAAACATACAATTTAAAGATGTGAACGGAATGCATAAAAACACCATGAGATTGGATCAAAGCTTCTCTATATTAATCCAGGTGCATCTGTACATGGGTTCAATAGTAACAGTTATCTGCTTAGGATTTCTACAGTCTTTGTTCTTCTTCTCTCCTATCCTCTTTCTCCACAGCTTATAATTGAGAATAATTAACTACAATGCAATACCTACGAGGAATATTTCTAGAGTTTTCCCTCTTACATCTCTAGCTATCTAATCAGAATTAAAATCTATCTACTTTATATTCATTATAATTAAATTCCTCCATATCCGACAGGTGAGAGCAACGCTCAAGATCTGTTTACAATCTCCAAAGCATAAATGAAAATACATATTTTCAGATATTACATTAATGTTCCTTTGAAATTCAAAATGTTCTCAAAACGTGCGTTGGTGCAATTCCAACTGTCCTTCACCTTTGCACTTGCTTTGTTGGCTCACTTATGATGCTCCTGCATCATACTCCCCTAGCTGAAAAATTCATGGACTCCTATTCATGAGCTCTTGCACTATTTGTCCATGTTTCTGGATCTCCTCTTTGATTTCCCAACTTGCATCCTCTATCGGGTGTCCTTTCCATTTGATTAGATACTCAAGATATGTCTTCCTCTGGGTCTTCTTGCTAACTCTCTAATCAATGATCTTTTCCATCTATGGCTTTTCAGCTGCAGGCATCTGTTTAGCCCATTCAATTTCGTTCTAACCCTCTAATTCATCTGTTTCATCTGATTTGTAAGTTTACAAATCAGCTACGTTGAATATGGATGATATTCCTACCCCATACGGTAATTCTATTTCATAAGAATTGGCTTGAAATTTCCTCAAAATCTTACACCGCCCTATCTTTTTCATTTTTATCTTATTATATGTTCCCCTTGGGAATATTTCTTTCCTCAAATGAGATAAGACCAAATATCCTACTTCAAACTGAAGTTTTCTCCTGTGATGATCTGCTATGCGCTTATATTCCTGGTTGGAATTCCTTAACTGCTCCTTAATCTTGTCATGAAGCTCTTCCATTTATACTGCAAAATCGTCTGCTCTAGCACTTATGAATTTGCTCTACCCTAAGTCCCTCAATTAATATACTCCTCTCGACTGCATTCCATACATTATCTGGAATGGGCTATGTCATGTGCTTCTTTCAGGTGAATCGTTATATGCAAATTCCGCGTATGGCAGAATCTGATCCCACTAACTGTGATGTTCAACTACTAAACTTCTCAATAAATATCCTAGACTTCGGTTCACTACCTTGATCTGTCCATCCATCTGAGGGTGATATGCTAAGACAAAAAAAAATTATGTTCCCAACTTCTTCCATAGTGTACTCCATAAATGACCAACAAATTTGGTATCCCTATCCGAAACAACAATCTTGGGTAAGCCATGAAGTCTAACAACTTCTTTGAAAAACAGGTTTTCAATGCGATTTGCATCACTGGATTTCTGACATGGAATGAAATTTTCCATATTAGAGAACCTGTAGACTATCATGAATATGGAATCACAACCACTTTGTGTCCTCGACAGTCCTAACAAAAAATCCATGCTTATTGCATCCCACGGCCTCTCTGGTACTGGAAATGGTTGATACAATCTTGTATTTTGTCTTCTCCCCTTCGCTTGTTGACAAATTATGCATTTGTTGCCAAATTTCTTGACATCTATCCTCATCCCTGGCCAACAGTATAAACTGTTCAGCTGCGTAAATGTTTTGTCATGGCTTAAATTTCCAGCCAATGCCCCACTATGTTTTTCCTTCAGAAGATTCTCTCTCATAGAACTCTTCAGAATACACAATTGATTTCCCTTGAATAATAATCCATCCTGAATCAAATACTCGATCCATTGGCTTCTATCTCTGAGAACTGGATTCTCACATGCTTCATAAGCGTCTTTAAAATCTGGATCATCCTTGTACATATCCTTAAGGCTATTAAAACCTAAGGTCTTCACACGAAAATCCTACAGAATCAAACATTTCTTGTTGAATGCATCAGCAACCTTGTTAGCAGTTCCAGAAATGTGCTTTATAACAAAAGTGAAATTCTGCATATATTCAACCCATTTCTCATGTTTTTTATTTAACTTCTCCTATCGAGTTATGAATTGTAAATCATGGTTGTTGTTATACAAGACAAACTCTTTCAGAATCAAGTAGTGCCTCCATTTCTTTAATGCCTGTATGATTGCCTAAAATTCTTTATCATACGTCAAATATTTCACTTTGGCATCGTTCATCTTCTCACTAAAGTATGCAATTGGTCTATTGTCTTAACTCAAGACTGCTCCAACCACATATCCACTTGCGTCACATCTGACTTGGAATGTCTTACTGAAATCTGGCAGAACCAAAACCGATTGTCCAGTTATTTTCTCCTTCAGTAACTTAAAACTTTTCTCGGCTTCCTCTGTCGAGTGAAAATATTTATGTCTTTTCTTGACTGTGTCCATCATTGGTGTAGAAATTCCACTAAGATTTATGATGAAACTCCGGTAAAAACTGGCTAATCCATGGAAGCTTATGACTTCAAAGGTGTTCTTTGGCGATGCCCATTCTCTGATTACTTCTACTTTCTCAGGATCCATCTTCAACTCATTCGAAGATATCAAAAACCCCAAATAAATGAGTTCTTTCCTCATGAAAGATGACTTCTTCAAATTTATCAACAACTTCTCTTGCTGCAATCTCCTCATTACTAAAGTTAGGTGTCTCAAATTTTCTTCCTTCATTTTACAGAAGATCGGTATATCATCAAGATACACAATCACAAACTTTCCAATGAAATCTTTCAAGACTTTGTTCATCAACCTCATCAAATTACTTGAGGCATTTGTCAAACCAAATGGGATGACAAGCCATTCATACAGTCCTTCATTCATTTTGAATGATGTCTTCCATTCATCACCTTCTCTCATTTGAATCTGATGATATCCGCTCTTCAAATCAATTTTTGAAAAAAACTTTGCTCCACTTAAGAAATCCATCAAGTCATCCATCCTCGGTAAAGGAAATCTATACTTGACGGTCATTTTGTTTATATCCCTTGAGTCTGTACACATTCTCTATCCACCATCCTTTTTTGGACTTAGAACCGTTGGAACAACGCATGGACTCAAGCTTTCTCGCACCAAACCTTTATCCACCAAATCGTGGACTCGTTTCTTGACCTATTCATTTTCCTGTGGTGCTAATATGTACGCTACTTTGTTTGGTAAACTTTATCCATGTATAAGGTCAATGTGATAACTTATACTCCCAATAGGTGGAAACGAGCAAGGTAAATCGTCCACCATGATATCAATGAAATTCTCCAACAGTTCCTGAATTTCCTCTGGTAGATTGTTTATCTTGGTACTTGTCAAAATGACTTTGGGTTTTCCCACTACAACAAACTACATGTCTTCTTCTTTCTTGACTTCATCAAGAAGTTCCTTCCCACTCATGAGAAGTATAGTATTTCTTGTTTCAGCTTTCAAGTTTTTATCTTCAATTGGCAACAACATGTGTGTTCTACCATTCTTCTCTAAGGTATACATGTTCTTTCTCCCATCATGAACAACATTTATGTCATATTTCCATGGTTTACCCAAAAAAATATGAGAGACATCCATGGGAATAACATCACACAATATTTCATCTATGTAACCCCCTATATTAAATTCAACTAAACATTGTTTAGTGACTATTACCTGATGTCCTTTTTGCAACCACGAGACTCTGTATGGGCTCAGATGTGCAACTCTCTCCAATTCCATATTTTCCACCATTTCCATGGAGACTAAATTATTTGTACTTCCATTGTCCACAATTACCTTCCATACCCTATCCTTGGTCTTGCAAGCAGTTCTAAACAAACTGTTTCTTTGGAATGGATTCTCTATCAACTTCTCTAGATTTAAGAGAATTTTCCTCATCATTAAGGATCTTCCACCTTCTGCATCTTCTTCTTCAACATTTTACCTTTGCACTTCCGAAATGTGAGCTTTGCCTCCTCCATATATTTTTTTTTCGGGACATTCATGAGATTTGTGTCTGATTTTTCTACAAACAAAACACTTTATCTAACCACCTCTGCCTCTTCCTCTTCCTCTAGCTCGCGGAAAAGTATTTATGTCATCAGATTGCCTTCCTTGTGAACTTCCTCCTCCTTCTGGGTGAGTATGAGGTTTCTTTTCTTCCTCCTTGGGCTTCTATACCCTGTCTTGGGAAATTGCTTTGCCTCTATACTGACTTCTACCTATGCCTCTTTGACTTTGTTTTTGGGCCAATTTCTCTTCAGCCTTCAGAGAAAT
Source organism: Picea glauca (assembly GCA_000966675.3). Taxonomy (NCBI): domain Eukaryota; kingdom Viridiplantae; phylum Streptophyta; class Pinopsida; order Pinales; family Pinaceae; genus Picea; species Picea glauca. Next base: position 78,666 of record JZKD02S1676057.1, read on the forward strand.
CTAATAAGAATCTTCCACATTTTTAATCGTCATCATGTTCATCTCGTCATGAATGTCATATCTTAGACCATTCATGTATCTGGCGACCTTTTCATCATCATTTTCACTATGAGCATCTCTGATGTTAATTCGATAAAATTATTCGATGTATTCTTTCACTATAATTCTCTTCTGCCTCAAATTTTTCATTCTTCGAAACAAATTAATTTGGTAATCCCTGGGTATAAACTTGGCTTTCATCTTTGCAACCATTCTATCCTAGCTTTTGATTCTTTTCTTGCCTTTACAATTCCTATCAGCCTGCAATTTGTCCCACCATAGTGTTTCATGCCCTTTAAGTCTAGTGACGACATGTTTGACTTTCTTATCTTCCTCGACATCCTCATAGTCAAAGTATTTGTCTAGAGCTCTAAACCAATCTAGCAGCTCCTCAACGTCTAGGTTTCCTTCATACATAGGAATGTCCATCTTTTCTCTGGCACCTATTCTCGCAACAACTCTGAGTAGACATTCTTCTGTAGCATATTCAACTACAATTTATTCTTTAGCTATGGCCCCATTTTCACTTTCGGCTTCACTGACATCTCCAACATCACCCGTTCGTCTCTGTGTTGTCTCCATAGCATCCAATTGAGCATGAAGTTCTCTCATTTCCCTTTCCACAGATGGATCAGGAATTGGTCTATCTTGACGTCTTATGGGCGACATTGCTTCAATCTGTTCCACATAGAATTCGAATGACAATTTTCCTTCTATCTCCCTTGCTTACAGAAAATAAATTTTCTAGGCTCTGATACCACATGAAGAAACACCCCCTACCTCAGCAGGTTCTACATGAACTCGCGGTCTAAGTATCATTCATAGTCTTCCCTTTGAGTCTGATTGACTCTTTGATTCCCTATAGGAATGTTCAATACACAAATGTTTATCCAAAGGTCCTTCTTAGGAGCCACACTTGTGCAAACAAGCACTAAGAGACAACTCTTGTCCACGTGACCACACTCTTCACTTGAATGGTATATTGGGTTTCATGACTTCGCGACCCTAGTATCAGTCCCTTTGACTCCTCCCTTGACTTTACTTGATGTGACCTCTATCTAAAACCTGGAACTCAAATATTTCGGCACTTCATAATTTCGCTTATCGGCGATTTGCAATGAAAAAAAACCCTCCACCGATAGCGTAAATCATGATGACTCCTTGTCACAATCAATGGCTTTGAGCTTCTCGCGATCTGATGGTCTTTCTTTTATCGGGACTTCACAGATTAGGAGTTTGCAACTCTCAACTCCAGGTCACAACATCCTCCATGCCCCAAATTCGAAAAAGACGAACTGAAACATGCGATCCAACGATCACTATCCCTCCTGAACTTACGAGTACTGAAAGACTCTCAGCCTTAATCTCCCCACTGGTCTCCAATATCCAATGACCCATGAAACTTCGACGATTCTCCCTCTGAGAATTTTGACTATTCGTTCGAATTCCTTAAAGAATTCTACCTAATTACCTTGGTGTCTTCTTCTTCTGACTTAACTTATGCAATGTAATTCCAGACCGCGTTCTTCCCCTTACTTCTCTCAATTCTCTTTCCTTCCTGAGCTTGACCTTTGTTATAGATTCAAGGCATCAAAAGGATTCTTGTGCGCACTCCTTGCGGCATACACAATAACCTCTAGTTATTCACCACCTCCAACTCTGTGCACTTCCCTGCAAAAACAGTTCTTCAACCTTCCCCCTTGGTTGGTAAAGTCTAAGACTCTCTCTGGACTACACACCCTTTTCACGGATCTTGTGCTACACCTGTACTCTTCCTGGTATAAGAACAACGGTATCCCTCCTGATATTTTCTGAGATAAAACTCAGATCTTCATCAACGCATTTCTTGCGGACTCTCACTACACTCCTTGCAGGATTTCTCAGGAAGAGAAACAATTGAAACTTATACTTCTCTTCTCACAGACTTCATACATTCAATCATGAAATCATGAGCATATATGCACATAGCATTGAAAATACATGCATGATAGAGGACATAATAAAACTGTAAACATACCATTTAAATATGTGAACAAAATGCATAAAAGCACCATGAGATTGGATCAATGCTTCTCTATATTAATCCAAGTGAATTTGTACATGGGTTCAATAGTAATAGCTATCTTATTACATGATTTCTACATTCTCTGTTCTTCTACTCTCCTATCCTCTTGTTCTACAACTTAGAATTGAGAATAACTGACTACAATACAATACCTATGAGGGAGATTTTTAGAGTTTTCCCTCTTACAGCTCTAGCTATATAATCGGAATTAAAATCTATCTACTTCACCTTCATTATAATTAAATGCTTCCATATCCGACAGTTGAGAGAAACACTCAAGATCTGTTTACAATCTCCAAAACATAAATGCAAATACATCTTTTCAGATATTTCATTAATGTTCCTTTGAAATTCAAAATGTTCTCAAAACATGTGCTGGTGCAATTCCAACTGTCCTTCACCTTTACGCTTGCTTGGTTGGCTCGCTTACGATGCTCCTGCATCACCCTTGCTCAAGGTATTTTTCTAGTGCTCAATAAAGATATTAAGTATTTGGTTTAGAATTGTTTTTTTCAAGTTTAAATAGAATCGGTTCTAGTTTTCCAAAAAATAACAGAATAGTAGAAAGGATATCCTTATAGGGACTGAAAATAGATTCATTATATTCCTAGAGTGACTTGAATTTCAATTATTGGTTTAAAATTCCTCAAATTGTAGGTAGGTCTTCTCAACTAGTTCTTTGTTTGAATTCTAAAATTAAATGTGCATATTGGTTGGAAGGAATTTTAATTTTCATTTAGGCGCAAATCAAATGGAATGGTTACAAGTATGAAATCAATATCTTGGGGCCAATATATAAAATCCCATCCCAATCACTATTTCTCTCAATTCAAACGAATTTTGCAAAGTGTAGAAGTTCACCACAAAGTATTTTCTTTGTTTATGCCTTTAAAGTTTCGAATTTGGGTGATTCTATAACATCACATCGTAAAATGCATATGTAAAAATTTAAAGAGAAATTTTGGTTGATTTATCCCTTCATTATTTTATTCCTCTAAAATTAAGATTTGTAAGACAAAATTATAAGGGGATTTTGTGTAAAAAATAAAGATGATTTCATAGCCATATTTATTTTCATCATTAGAGGAAGAACCAAATGCCCATAATGAAACTAAAAGGATTTTCAATAGTTCCCAACAATCCTCCTTGTCAACACTTAGAGACTTATATAAATATAAAGTGAATTAAGTAAATTGTTTTTTTCTTAATTATGTATTTCTTACAATGTGGGTGATCATAGATATCATTCCTCCTAAAAATTATATAAAAATGAAGAAAGATGGTTGAAATAGAGAAATCTTAGTAACCTTGAGCATCAAGAGTTGCAAATCCATTAGAATTGTTGGAGATACTTCACACACTCCTAGTATTTATTTTTCCTAAGGTTTTCCCTATGTTCATTAGTCATTATTCAGTCTCCTATAGTTTAGGGAAAATATTCATTTTCGTACATTATAGGATAATATTCTCTTTAGTTCACACTTCAGTTTGACCAATTGTGTGGAGTCTAGATGTCACATTGGGATCATCACTATGCAACATTGTGATCATAACTAGCTAATGAACATTTTCCTTGGGATTATCACCAGACTAGCTCATTACTCATGATTCCCTGATCTCCTCCTCACTTCACCTTGTTTCGGTTAGTTAACTGAAGGTTGAGAGACTAGTTAACTGAGACTAGGTTGAAGTTTACTACCGTAACTGTTGGTGTGTGTCCAGATCCCTATAGACCACCACTATGGTGCATTGGATTCTCCTCCAGTGAGAATTAGTTGAGTTATACATAGTATATCATGTGTAAATTATCATTCATTCATTTGGTTAATACAAATTATTTCTTCTCACTCTCTCGTTTCGCTCTTCTATCATTTTTTTGCAAATTGTGTATGTCATTTTATATATAAATGTTATCTATGTAGGTTTATTCACATTTACAAGAACACATTATGCATATCATACAAATTGGAAAAAATGATATAGAACTAGTTAAACCAATTTTGAATTATGTAGACTCTAGTGTAGGATTTCCTACTTTTCTTGGGTGGAGTAAATTTACATAAGATTCAAGGAAAAAAATTATCGTTATATTATTTATTCAATTGGATCTTATCATAGTAATTTTCATAATGATGTCTTTCCCAAAACTAGAATAACTCATTTTCACAGTGTATGAGATAGTACAACAATTCTCCCATGTTTTATGGTCATTTCCTTGACCATTGACCAAAACGATGTCAAGAACGAAACTTCTATCAATGATTAATGAAGATGTATTGTTTCTTTCCAATCATCAAATCTAGAGAAGTATTATAATTTATATCAATAAAATGTATATATGATTACAAGATGAGTGGAAGAGTTTCACAAAAACAAAGGATGATAAGAAATTGTTAGCCAAATGGTGGGAGGAAAAAGGTTTCAAGCTAAAAAAAAAATTGGCATTTATACAAATACTAAAGTAAGAGTTTCATGTGTCTGGGAAGGGGTGTTGCTTCAACGGTGAGTATATTATATGGGGTGAGTATATTATATGGAGAACATGATTACATCATTTTTAAAGAATCATGTGTTTTATCGATATATATATTATATTTATACAATTTATGGTTTTTAAATGGGCAACAATTTTATCCCACGTCATGGGAAAATAAATATAAATGGAAAAAAAAACAAACCATGAAATTTATCCAACATTTTATATGTTATCTATTCTTTTAGATATCATATATGCTACAAACACTCTTTTTTAGGGATGGGATGATCATGGAAAATATTAGACATTCATGTGAATGTCTATTGTTAGAAGTTATGGGAGAATAAATATGAAAAGTAGCATATAAAGTCATAAGAATTGTTTTTTACTTAATTCTATGAACTACATTTTGGTAAATTTGCCTCAAGATTTTCAGAAGAAGCCATGTATCCTCTAAGAAATATTGGAGATTGATACACGTAAAAATGTTATGTTCATATAATGATTAATGCAAATATTGAATCATATCATGTTTTACTCAAATGTGTCCCGAATAGGGTATTACAAAGAAATTCCATATTAAATGATATCGCATGGTTTCAATTGGAGTGATTAGTCAAGGAAAATTTGAGAACTTTCATTCTTTACTCATTATATATTGGACATTATCTCCTAACTAATTCAAAATTTTCAATAATGGGGCCCAAGACATGCTAGAATGTAAACTTCCTCGTGGTCAATTCATTAGGTGTGATCTTAAGGAATTAGTACCAAATCATGTGGAACAATTGAGAATGATTTATCCTCATACACATGATCAGTGGAAACATGAACACGTTTACAAAGGTGATGTGTCATGGGAATGCATTAAAGATAGAATAAAGTAGTACAAACTTCTCTTACCTTTTCAAAGAGGAAAGAAATAAATAAATGATAATAAAAGAAGAATATGAGAAGTTGGAAGAGGAATATATTAAGGCTACGAAGAAATAGGAAATGAATGACAAGACAAAAAAATTGGAAGATAAAATTGGAAGATAGAAGGTTAAGACAAGAAGCTAAGGTTGATATGATAAGGAAAGAGATCCATGTATCTTAGGAAGTGAAAGAAGTGTAAGATCTCAAAACTAAAGATGTAGTATTGAAAACTAATGTTGAAGAATATAAAGTTATCAGAGGAAATAAGAAGATGAAAAATCTAAATTAATAAAAAACAAAGGGAGGAAGAGGAAGCTAAGGGTATAGTAGCTAGTAAAGAAAAAGAAAAAAAAAACAAGTAGAAATAAATTGTTGAATAGGTTACTAAAATAAAAAGAAAATAATATGAGGATGAAAATAATTTATTATGAAAAGGGAATTGATCCAACCCATGTTATTACTCAAAATCAATATGGTTTTCATCAGATTTAAACTTAAACTTAAGTCCAATATGGCATCATACCCACTATAAATGTTGATATTGATAATGAGATAAAATCGGATAGATCAACAACATAGGAATATGGAGGATTTCATTATTCCTAATCAAAACATAACTATTAGAAAGCAAGATAAAGGAAAACACATGACTATTGAAGAATCAATAACTTCAAGAAAGTTAGACAATTTACTAACATGGGGAGACACCCCTATACATCATCTTGTTGGTGAAGTTGTTGATTTGGGATTGTTAACATATAATAAAATAAATATGAAAATTATCAAGAAAAATCATTGGAACGAAAATTGGATTTGGACAATGCATTAGTTTGTATATATGGGGAGACACCCCTATACATCATCTTGTTGGTGAAGTTGTTGATTTGAGATTGTTAACATATAATAAAATAAATATGAAAATTATCAAGAAAAATAATAGGAATGAAAATTGGATTTGGACAATGCATTAGTTTGTATATATGAAGTAGTTGTATTGAATACAAATAAAACTTTGTATATATGAAGTAGTTGTATTGAATACAAATAAAACTGAATTCACAACTTTGTCTTTATCCAATTTACCAATGGCACATGATATTGTTGACAAAGATCTACATAATGTATTTTATGAAACAATATGAGGATAAGATTGCATTCCTGGAAAATCAAGTGGATTACTATAAATCAACTAAAGGAATGGTCGTTGAATTCATGGAGTATGTCCTTGTAAATCAACTAAAGGAATGGTCGTTGAATTCATGGAGTATGTCCTTGTAGTAAATGAGGAAAGTGTGGAACCAAAGAAAAGTTTATATAGGAAAGATATTCAATTTCATGAGTTGAGCTTCAAAATTCTACAATTAAATAAGGAGGTTCAATCCTTGAATGTTACTTTATAATGAACATAATTATAATTTGATACAATAAGAGAGCTACAATAAATAACTAGAGAAAATGAGGAAAACTTTTATGGGCTCAAGTTCACCCTTGGGATAATTTTCGATGTGTTTTTCCCAAAAAAGATTTATCTATTTTTTTGTAGTAGTAGTAGTAATTTTCCCAAATTTTAGAAAATAAATTTATTTTCCTCTTATAATCAACAAGTTTTGTTGGAAATTATAGAAATCCCTAAAAAATTGAAATTTTTTACAAAAATATTTCCAAACATTTTGTAGTTGGTATCTTAAGAATTGATATGATTTGTCAAAGATTCTACATTTTAAGATAAGTATGATCCTAAAAAAATTTCATGAAAAAAACTCTCATAATATCCCCACTTTACTTCAATAATAACAGATAAACATAGAACATTGTTTTATATACTAAAATGAAGTACTTACAAAAAAAAA
>JZKD02S1676057.1:88158-104080 GCA_000966675.3 Picea glauca
ACTAAGACATGGTGATAGGTACTTATATTATATTGTCAAAAGAATATCTTCACATGCCCCTTTCTAAAAAATATAATGTGAAATGATATCCAAGTATAGATCTAGTGTCATCCCTGTTATTTTCTTTAGATGTCTTTCTCCTTAAAACTAAGACATGGTGACATGTACTTATATTATAAATTGTCAAACAAATATCATTTCTAAATAATATAATATGAAATGATTTAAATCATGCACTTTGATAGTACCAAATCCAAGCATAGATCTAGTATCATCCGTATTATTGATTTTTGGTATTTTTCTCCCTAACACTAAGACATGGTGATAGGTACTTATATTATATTGTCAAAAGAATATCTTCACATGCCCCTTTCTAAAAAATATAATGTGAAATGATATCCAAGTATAGATCTAGTGTCATCCCTATTATTTTCTTTAGATGTCTTTCTCCTTAAAACTAAGACATGGTGACATGTACTTATATTATAAATTGTCAAACAAATATCCTTTCTAAATAATATAATATGAAATGATTTAAATCATGCACTTTGATAGTACCAAATCCAAGCATAGATCTAGTATCATCTGTATTATTGATTTTTGGTGTTTTTCTCCCTAACACTAAGACATGGTGATAGGTACTTATATTATATTGTCAAAAGAATATCTTCACATGCCCCTTTCTAAAAAATATAATGTGAAATGATTTATATCATGCACTTTGATGCCCCTTTCTAAAAAATATAATGTGAAATGGTTTATATCATGCACTTTGACAGTACCAAATCCAAGCATAGATATAGTGTCAGAGTCTTTTTGTGTCACCCCAATGGAAAGGCCATCGCTTTCACTTTTCCATTAGTTTCCTATCACCAATAACATGGTTGAATTTGAAGAATTAGTTGAAATCCTCTAAAATTTCTTGGACTTGGGAATGCTACACTTGTTTTTTAGCGAGGATTCATAAGAAATTGTGGACCAAATTCGTGAAAAACATGTTTCTCATAGAAAGAATAAGGAAGTTATCCATATGTTTTTTTTCAACATTGAATCAATACAGAAGGCCACAAACCTCTTAGTTGTTACTTTGGCCTTTATGGCTCATCGTTTACATCAATTTTTATAAATTTCATTGAGTACATAGGCCTCTGTTAGCTAATATTGTTGATATCTAACTTTAATTTTGATGAGTGTTAGAAAAAGAGGATCACTGAGCAATTAAAATAAAACAAATGTGGAAATAAAACAAAGAAGATACACAATACAATAGAGACATAAATATACGTGGTTCACCCAATGTGGGCTATGTCGACCAGAGAAACTGTTAGGTCCTTCCTTTTATTATCCAGCAAAATGAAGGGATACAACCTACAACACACCTGTTGTAACTTCCTCTTCTTTCTCTCATAGTATCCTCTCTCAGAATACAATATTCGCGATAACACACAGATCCAATACAATTCCCTCATAAAAGAGGGTTTCCTTCTAGAGAAAAAAACCCTAAAAATAACTTGTACCATTAGAGATTGCGTCCCCCTCCCCTAGACCCCACTAACAACAGTTGTGGGGGGAAATCCCCCCACACACCCCTCTGTTAGAGAAAGGGTTCCATGAATGGTTGAAAAAAACCTATGAATCATGAAGATAATCAAGCTCGACAACCAACAATCTCCCACTTGGAGACTGATCACAACAACTCCATTGTTGTTTTACCTGCAGGACTATATTCCATATTGGACCTCGAAAAAATCTTATCTTCACCTTCATGCTTGAGGACCAACTAAAAATGAGCACGAACTCAGTTTCTTCTTGGTTACTACCTTTGTTAACATGTTTGTAGGATTCTGGCTAGTATGTATCATATCCAACTTCAAAATTCCATCTTCCAAGACGAATCATAGGAAATGATACCTTATTTGTGTATGCTTAGTCTTTTAATGGAAGGTTGAGTTGTTTGAAATATGAATGACACTCTCACTGTCACATTACAACTTTCTATTCTCCTTCTTCTTTCCCAATTCCTCCATAAACCTCTGTAACCAAATCATTTCTTTACTAGCCTTTGTAGCAACAACATACTCTCCTTCTGTTCTTCAGAGTGGAACAACCTTTTTCAGTTTCGAAATCCAACTTATTGTTGTTCCACCTACAGTAAACAAATACCCTATGTTGTTCCTCTTTCTATATTTATCACCTGCCATATTTGAATTAACATATCCATGTAGAACATTGTCTAAACCTCCAAAACATAATGCATGAGTAGAAATACCTCTCAAATATCTAAGAATCCACTCTACTGCCTCTCAATGTTATTTACCTACATTGTTCATATACCCTCTCATAACTCCCACTACATGTGCAATATCTGGTCTTGTGCAAGCCAATGCATACATCAAACTGCCAATCATTGATGAATAAGGGATCCTAGACATGTATTCTATCTCTTCCTATGTCTTGGGACACATTTCCATAGTTAATTTGGAATCATTGGCCAAAGGTGTACTAACTGGTTTTGCATTATGTATTCTAAATCTCTCCAACGCCTTCTCTATGTACTCACCCTGAGACAATGACAATTTGCGATTTTACCTTTCTCTTGTTATTCTCATACCAGAGTTTTTATTTACAACACCCAAATTATCTAAATGAATTAGCTAACTTCTTCTTGAGCATATTTTTATCCTGCATAATAGACCCTACAATAACCATGTCATCTACATATAATATCAAGATAATATACCTTCCATTTTCTAGCCTTTTAAAATAAACAGAGTGATGAAAATGAAATCTACTATAACCTTATTCTGTCATAAACTTGTCAAGGTTCAAATACCACTGCCTTGTAGCTTGCTTTAGGCCATACAATCTCTTCATCAACCTGCATACCAAATTCTTTTTCCCTTTGACCTCATACCCCTGTGGTTGTTGCATATAAATCTCTTCCTCTAAATTCCCATGGAGAAAAATTGTTTTTACATCTAATTGTTCAAGATGCAAATATTATACTACCACAAGAATTAAAATAGTCCTAATTGAAGTCATTTTAACAACAGGAGAAAAGATTTCGTCATAATCTATACGTTTCTTTTTTGCAAACCCCTTTACAACAAGTCTAGCCTTGTAACACTTTTTTCCTCCATCTTCTTCCTTCAACCAATAAACCCATTTATTCTTCAATGCTCTTTTTCCTGGAGGTAACTAAACCAAGTCCCAAGTCTAGTTATTTACCATGGACTCCATTTCGTATTGCATGCCTTGCTCCCACTTCTTTTTAGTTTCTACCTGCATTACCTCTTCATAACTTCTTGGTTCACCAGAACAATTAACAATAAATAATACAATGAAGAAGAGTATCGTTCAAGGGGTCTACCTTGCCTAGTAGATCTTCTAACAACACTTGTGGGAGTTTTAGGAACTTATTTATCTTGTTGTTGTACATTTCAATTTTTTGGTACATTTGGAATTTCTTTTCAGTGATCTCATCAAGCACCGTGTATTCTAGTTTTTCTTTTTTCTGTTTCTTTCCCTGCAACTAATCTTTGTACATGACCTTCTCATTGAATATGACATCTCTACTCCTAATGATTTTGTGATTTTCATAATCCCATAATCAATAAAAAAAATCATTAAGACCGTATCCAATAAAGGTACTCTTCTTGGATTTTACCTCAATCTTTGTTCGATTTTCTTTATCAACATGGAAAACTGTTTAACAATCGAAAGTCTTCAAAACATAATAGTTTACCTTTTTACCTGTCCATGCTTCCTCTGGAATTCCACCATCCAAAGAGCTTGAAGTTCCATTTTTTATTAAGTAAATAGCCATATCTATAAAATCTTCCCAGAAGTGTAAGGGAAACCCAACATGCAATATCATACTCTTTCCATGCTCCATGATGTCCTGCTCATCCTTTCTAACACACCATTTTCTGGTGGTGTTCCTCGAAATGTTTTCTCTCTATGAATCCCATGGTATGAATAGTAATCATCAAACTCCTTGTTGCAATATTCACCTCCATTATTTGATCTAAAACACTTCAACCTTTTTCACGTCTCATTCTCAACCAGAGATTTTCATTTCTTAAAAGTATAAAAAACATCATATTTTTGCCGAATGCAGTAAACCTAAGTTTTTCTAGTTTCATCGTCAATAAAAGTAACATAATAACGAGAGCCACCAAGAGATGATACCTGAGTTGGTCCCCATACATTTGTATGCACAATATTTGACCTCTCACTCTTCTTTTCTTTTCCAACTCTGAGAAACATGACTCTCTTCTGCTTTCCGTAAACACAATGCTCATAGAAATCCAAATCAATTTGTTTAAGATCTGGTAACAAAATTATTTTTTGATGTATCTACATCTATTTCTCACTCATGTTTCCAAGCCTATTATGCCACAGTCATATATCTACTCATGTAGAAGCTAAAGAGATAGAAGAATCAATATTACCAATAGATAAATACAATGTACCTACCTTCTCTCATTTTGTTATCACCAACGATCCTTTGGTGACCTTCCATGCCTTATTTGTAAATATAGATATACAACCTTCACTTGATAACTTCCCAATTGAAATTAGAATTTTCCTTAGATATGGAACATCTCTTACCTATTTTACCAACCATTGGTTTCCATTCTTTTTTTTTTATTTGTACCTTACCCATTCCAACAATTTTGCATGGTACATCATCACCCAAATCAATCTATCCAAAATCACCTTGAACATAATCTAGAAAATGTTTCCTATGGGGTGCGGCATGAAATGAAGCCCCTGAATCTACTACCCAAGACTCATAAATACTACCTACAAAAATAATCAAAGCATCTTGTAACACATCACCTGTCAGATTTGCTTCTTGATTTTTCTCTTGTTGTCCATCTATTTGTCTCTTTGGAGCTTTGTAGTCTTTCTTTAGATGTACTTTCTTCCCACAATTCCATCACTCTATCTTTCCTAGTCTGGATTTGGAGCTTTGTAGTCTTTCTTTAGATGTACTTTCTTCCCACAATTCCATCACTCTATCTTTCCTAGTCTGGATTTGGATATGCCCTTCCTAGAATTCCCACGATTCCCTGAGCCCTTTCCTCTATCATTTTTTCTTCCCCTATTTTCCACAGTCAATGCATTACCTAATGTCTCGCCTGTGATTTTCCGACGCATTTCCTTGCTAAGGATAACACCAACAACATCTTCAAATTTTAGAGTGTTTGAACCAGAGACAGAGTTACTTACAACCATGACCAAACAATTCCATCTTAATGGCAATGAGAACAAAATTATAAGAGCCCTGACCTCATCATGAAAGTCCATTTTTATAGAACTTACTTGATTAGTAACTATATTAAATTCATTTAAATAATCTTCAACAAACCCACCTTATGACATCTTCATATTAAATAATCACTTCATTAGAAATACCTTATTGGACATCAAGGTTTTTTCATATTGTTTATCCAATGCATCCATCAGCTCCTTTGTTGTCTTTTCTTTTGAAATATTGAAGGCCACGGACGCTTCCAGGCTCAACCGTATCGTTCCTAGTGCCTTTGTGTCAACAACCTCCCATTCTTCATCCTTCATGGTCGTCGACTTCTTTGTTATTCCACCCATTAGTAGGAAAAGATCCTTCTGATATAAATAATAAAAATAACTTCTACTGTCATATCTGCGACCTTATAATGAACGGTCCATATTGAATATGAAATTACAATATTTTGCAAGGCATTTTTTCCCAAAATTTCACTTCGGGGGTGTTGCCCCGAATCCCCCACCAGGGGGGGCTACAAAAATTGTCGTCTCCCTCCCTTGGGACCCCGTGGCGACAGTTGTGGGGGACCAAGCCCCCCAAACCCTTTCGTTAGGGAATGAGGTCCAAACACATTTGAAAAAAACCTTGGAATCAGGAAGATAACCAGGTTCCACAACCAACAATGAGAAAATTTGTACATTCCTTCGAAACAAAGGGGAATTCAAAGAATTACATATTTTTTGAAATGCATATTTATCACTAGGTAGAAGATGATATCGAAGATATAATCCAATTGAAAATGAGAAAAATACCACCTGGATTGTTTGCATTGGAATCCATGTTTGATTCCACTAATTGTTTTACCTTTGCACCTAATTTTAAGGTGACTCCCAAAAACTACGAATAGAAGGAGACCCAAATATGGTTTATGTAGGGTCATAAGTCAAATATTTTTATTGATTTTATGAACACCTTTGAAAGAAATAGTCCATACCATACCTTTCATTGATCAAATCCTTATAACCCAAAAATAGAAGAAGAATAATCTGAGTGTGTAGGTTTTGACAGTTAGTCATAATAGTAGCTAAAAATTTGTAGAGAAAATTGTGTGAGAATTTATAAAACGTCCAAAATTTCGAGTGGACAATCCAACCATCATCAGGGACAAATGAATCTCCACTAGTAATTAAGAGAGTGTTGGTCTTGATCATTTCTAGGAGAGTATGTGGGGGTCAATCACCATGACCAACACTCTCTTCATTACTAGTAGATATTTATTTTTCCGTGATGATGGGTGGAGTGTCCACTCGAAATGTCGGATGTTTCATAAAATCTCACATAGTTTTCTCAAGAGGTACTAAAAGAAGAATAATCCAACAAATAGTAAAACAGAATAAATGTTATTTTACATACATATTATCAGCAAATTTAAACACATTGGAGTAATCAAACCATACCATTAATTCCTCAAATTCTTATAAGTCAATTTCCCTATGGAATTCATGAGAAATAGTTCATATTTTAGTAATATTGATTCTCCTCTTTAAGTTAGTCAAAACAAAGACATACTTTTGATCTTCAAGGTTAGGGTTAACCACCTTCTTATAATACATTTTTTTTTTTCATCCTATAATTCTTTAACACATCACATTACATATTCTTCTTAAATTATCTTGTACACTATTTCTAAGGCTTGTCTAGATGCTACAAAATATAAATTTACACAAACCACTATTTTTCGTTGTTTAAAATCATTTTCTGAATGCAAAAATGGATTTGGCATGATGAAAAACCCCTCATCACTCAGATTATACAAAAATAATCAGTCAACCCTATTTTTAATATAATTTGTATTCTGTAGAATAACTTCTTCTTTTATCTCCTATATGAAACTCTCTTATTTTCTTACACTATTGTGCTTAAATAATTGTGACCTCTTATTTATTTTAATAATTATTGGTCTTAGAGTAAGATCTTGTGATTGGCTAGAGGCAAGAAAAGAAATTGTTGGTCCTAGAGCAAGACTTTTTGATTGACTAAAACTTCATCATCTCTACAAGTAAGGAAAGAAGTCAACAGCCCAAGACCCATAGGCATGTGGCTAACAATGAAAGTATACCCCCTTATGGACCACATTTGGCAAGGATGAAAGTCTACCTCCTTATGAACCAGTAACAAATTATTCAAGTGACTTGTTTTTTCTTGATTAATGATGACTATCTGACATTTGTGGATAACAACCAATGATAACTATCCTCATTACTAATTATAATAATAATAATTTTAATACTTTCCTAAATAATTTTCCATTCACATAAAAATTATAAGACATTTTTAAGAACAATTACAAGTAACATGTTAACTTTAGAAACATTAATTAGCAATATTTTCTTGCAATTTTAAAATGATTTTTTGGTTACTTATAATTTTTTGGTCTCAAACTTTTAGGTAGTTGGCTAGCTATTCTACAAAGGGTTTTTTTCCCCTGAATTTACATTAATCACTCTCAGAACACTCAAAAATCTTCATTTCTTAAAATCTTTAACCTACAACAATTTTTACTCTTTACACAATGTTCTTTACAGTGTTTGTTTGTTTAGTTTATTCTACACGGTGTTCTTTACCCAATGTTGTTTGTTTAGTTTATTTATTAAAGGAAATATTTTTATAGTAAAACTATTAATTAGGGTAATGTTCATTTATGGAAGCATGTGTTTGCCTAAGAGTACAGATCAATTGGTCAATCGGCATATACATGGGACAATGATTTATGAAGACCATTAGAATTGGCATTATAATATGCGACAAAGTTTTATGACGACTTGTTATATGATTCCTTCAAGATATCGTGCTAGCAAATCTTTTCGGTTCTCCTTGGGTTTTGTTTGTCTATCATGGGAAAACGCTAATTCAAACTAAACTTTGGTATCACATATTGTTAGCGGCCATTGCCATCGTTGCGCCATGGTAAACCCAAGTTGTTATAGCAGTTTCCTATCTCTGCAGCAATTGTGAACTGACACTAGCTTTCCACACGCAAATCCGAAAACCGCTCTCACGGCATTGCTAGTTCAGACTCATCCTTGTCAAACGAAAAGGTCCATACAGAGATAGAGAGGAAGGCTTTCTTTCACGAGTTTGGACAGCGTAAACTAACATGAACACGTGATGAGCCGGTCAGGTCATCGCGCGCATTCACGGGCTCTGAAAATATCTAGCACAATCTTCCTGTCCACATACGGCGCCTTGAAATCTCATCCACTGCTCATCGTAATATTGGCTGGAAGGTGATGATCCGGTACGACGCTGGGAAATCTGAAGAACGGGCAATCTGCCTGCCTGCATCAGCGTGTTGCATGTAGACAACCGGGCGCGTATGATACTGAATAAGGATTTGGATATCAAAGAATAGAAAGATACGCTCAACTGTGCGCATAGGGGCGAGCATCTTCAATGATCACATGCCTGCCGTATATTGGCTTGTCACATGAACAAGAGTATGAGTGCCATCACTCATAATTGAAACAGACTTCTTTGGTGTAGACATAGACATTCAAAGATGACACTGTCACAGACCTTGTTGATTTGATATAAATGTGGAATCTAGTGCCCTACAGTGCAATTTTGAATTTAGAGTTCAATTTTTAATTTAATTCTTATGTATTAAAATCAAAATCAGTAATTAACAGTAAGCATAAAATTCCCGATGAAATTGCAATTTTTTTTTCTAAAATCAGCGTTATTATAAAACTCCTAATTAGTTGAGGAGATGTAGGACAGGGAGTGTGTTGTTAAAGCATTATGTTGTGATGTTAAAATCATCAATTTTAAACTTTAAGAATCTAGTCATGTGATACTCTGTAGGCTTTGAGAAGATGTTTCTCAACCACATGCTAGTCCCCAGATCAAAAACAAACTAGCAAACAAAAAAGTCTCAATAAAATTGCAAATTTTGTCCCCAGATCAAAAACAAACTAGCAAACAAAAAACTCTCAATAAAATTGCAAATTTTTCCCCAGGCTATGGCTATGCTTTAATTGGAAATTTGAAACACCATATTGATCTCTGTACCTGTCATGTCATATTAAGGTAAAAAAAAGTCTACACGATAGATAAGGTTTGCCCTATATTTCCTATTTCCGTGCGTTCTAGCAATAGGGTGCATGTGCGGCCCTTCAATTTCATGTCCTTACGCCACCGACCACGAACCAGAGCCTCCTATACACCCATTCATTCACTCGACTTTAGCTTTCTGCCATCCCAAGGGGAAGAATCTTGTAATTTTGGACTATGCTATTTTGCTTTTAACAACACAGAAAAATAATTCATGGCAGTCCATTCCTTACGCCAACTAGAATTGAGCTAGCCTACGAGTTCCATACTTGTTTTGCTCATAGGATGTCATATTCATAGCGGGAAAAAAAAATAATTGTTGGACTTTCAACTTTAAGAATCTGTCGAGATGCATAGGAGACTCTTTGTACGAAAGTTTTGATACATGGACAGCACACTGCATTTCAGATTCTTTGAGACTAATATGGGTATTTAGGCTGTGAAATATCTGATGAGGGTGTATTCAATTTGCAATCGGGATGACACATTATCAAACATAAAGATTCCTTCAAACTAGGTTGTGGCCGAGGACAATCTACGGACGTTCTGTCCGATCGACCTTATCAACTTCTCTGTAGAATCACGAGACATTATTAGGTAAATGAGCCAGCAAGCACTCTGGAGCTACAATTCGGTTCGGTTAATATAACGATAAGCGCTTCAACGCCATAACCCGTATAGTGACATAGGAGGAGAGAGCTTCCCGTCTAAATGTAAAGAAATGCATTTATCAATGGTACTGTTTTCTAACACTAATACGCGAAGGAACATTCCTAAAGAAGGTGCTTCATTGTCTCGGATTTCTGGCAGTAATCTGTTCCACCACTTTCAGCGAGTTTAAATTTTGTGGGCAGCGCCCTATTCATCACAAACAATAGAAAAATCTTATCTTGTGACGATGTAGGACCACCCATTGCTAATCCCGCCGATCCTCAAAATTCACTTTGACAGGAACACCGTTTTTAATTCAAAATTGGAGATCAGGATTTTGAGAGGAACACCATTTTTCATTCAAAATTGGAGCTAAGGAGCCTTTTTGTTCATGAACAGATAATGCTTTATATTTTGATGTACTAAAAAGGTGGGCGGACTTGTCTCATGCGCATAGTGAATCCATCCAAATAGATCCTTACAACAGCAATACACACTTTAGTTCTAGGATAATTATTTTCATATCAAATCAGACCGTGAGAGACAGCAAGTGGTCTCTTTGTCGTGTTCTCGTAGATCTCGCCAAAGAATAACACCCTCATGTCATGGCGTAAAATCACTTCAGCTCTCCTATGCATTTTCATGTTCTCTTAGGCCTGGCCAAAGAAAAACTCCCTATTGTAATGGCGTAAAACCGCGTAAGTGGGAGATCCGAAGTTACGCCTTCCAGTATCGAAGCTTCCAAGGTCTGGCGAAAGAAAAATACTCTATTGTCATGGCGTAAAACCGCGTCAGATCTTCCGTGAATTTTCACCTAAACATTCAGAGTCCAAATAGACAAAATTGGGAATCCGAAGTTACGCCTTCTAGAATCGAAGCTTCCTGGTCGCTCTTATGTACAAATTACTCTTGAATCTTAAAAGGTTGAAGGATTTCCAATAACGTCACACTCTATTGTATTGTGTTGGATTGTTTTCAATATTTTGTGGTTAGGATGCCATTATATGGGGCGTCTCCCCCACATGATAGACCATCCATTTAGCCGTTAAAGTCATTTCTTTTGGATTGTGGAGCGTCCTTTTATTTAGTGACGCATATGTTATATTTAACTCATAAAATATTTTTCCAAATAATTTATCAAATTTCCTCATTTTCATATATATATATATATAATATATAATTTTTAAAAAACTTAAAAATAATTAATTTCCAAAATATAATATTTTTCAATCAACTTTAAAATTTAATTTGCAATATCTCCCAACACCAATCCCACCTAACTAATCCCACCACCTAAATAAAGCACACTATAACCCCAATCCCAAAGAAATGTTATCTCACAATGTCCATTGATTAAATCCTTGACTAAAGGAGCCAATGAAGGGTATCTTCAACACTTTATGGACCAAAATTCAACTTTATAGACCAAAATTCAACTTCAGTTCTAATTAAAATCATATCATTGAATCTTTATTAATGACTTCGTTACTTCTATAGATCTAATTCTCTTCAATCATCTCTTATGCATTAGTGATTTTAAGTAGATAAACTATAAATTATTAATGACTTTTTTACGTCTATACATCTTATTCTCTTAAATTATCCCCGTGCACTATCTATTTCTATTTTAAGTAGATAAACTCATTATTAATGACTTCTTTATGTCTATAGATCTAATTTCTTTTAATGATCCCTTGTGCATTATCTATTTTAAGTAGATAAACTCGTTATTAGTTATTAGTCATATTTTTATGTCTATAGATGTGATTTTCTTGAATCATCCCTTCTGAATTAGCTATTTTAAGTAGATACTTAACATCATTACTTATCAAGAGACAAATAAAGCACATAGCATTGCTTCATAAAATGGTGAAGAAAAATGCAATTAAATAGTATTGGATATTGATTACAACAAAAATAACAGAGTGGGTATCACGTTAGTAAAGTGGAATCCAGGCGATAATTAGTGTAACATATTGGAGAAGATGTCATGAACTACTCTTTGTATGTTCTATCAACGTGATCTTTCATATATAAAATATTGACTTGCTAGTGTTTTTAGTTCATTACATTTGTTTTGAAATAATTCTCATTTTAATGTACATCACCTAATTTTTTATTGAAACTCTCAAAACTTAATAGACATAGAGAATAAGAAGCTAGTATATTTTTAAAATGAGTACCGAATATGATTTTAATTATATCCATGTCTTCCAAAAAAATTCCATTTATAAGGCTTCAAGAACCTCTCTATATAGTGTAGACAAGCTCAAACTCTCAATTTTCCTTTTCTTTAAATTCCTTCTCAACATTTAATTACATGTTAGGTATAGGCTTCATCACACACTCTAAATTAGCATAGACAAGCTCAAATTCTCATCCCCTTTCCTCTATAATCTTTGTCAACTTTTGATTAGAAAGTGTTATAGCATAATGGTTCGAGTGAGGAAGCATACTACCACAATGAGGAATCAAAGAGTGAACTCGCCACACAATTTTAGTACAAAACTAAGAAACCCTAACAGAGAGGAAGAGAAGAAGAAGAGAAGGGAAAAGAAAGTTGTTGAGTTAATTACGGTGTTAATATTTGATTAGATGACCTATGGTAGTATGTTAATCAAAGTAATTCCATTAGGTATCCAAAATAAATGGAAGTAATGAGAAAATAACAAAGAAAAACTATCCAACTAAGAGTGATTAAATATTTCCTTTCGTGAGATAATTAACCTAAACATTAATGATGAAAGAAAAGTGAAAAAAGAATGAACTCTTTGGATATAACATTATTGTAGATGTTCAATCTACATGGGTTAGAGATGAGAGTTTCCATACAATTCCAAGGGAGTTTTAATCCATCTGAACAAACATGCAGAAGCCACTACACCTCACTTAAAATTAGATTTGATCTCAATCTTTGAGATAATACAAATAAAAAACCTATGACTACTATAGAAATTATCATTAAATGAAATGTTATATCATGACCCAAAGTTATTATCGATAGGTGGTACTTCTCTTTTTCTTTCTTCCTTCGAGTGTCCCTTAAGGTAGTAGGGCTGAATTCTCCAAGGTGTTCGGGGGACATCCAGTCCCCAAATCAATCAAAATTTTAATTGATTTTTCTTTAATATATACTCATTTGGTTGAATAGACTTATACTCACATAGTTTGTGTTTCAATTAATGCGATCCTTTTGTTATATATATATATATATATATATATATATATATATATATATATATATAGGGATATGGGATATCTTCAAGTGATTTTCTAGAGAACACATACATATTAAAATTATTTTTATAAAGGTGCACTATATGTTGCACTAAATCAATTTTTTTATTGATTTGTCTTTAATATATAATCACATGGTTGAATAAACCCTTGGAAGCATGTCATACATGTTATTTCTTATTTGAGAATTCATTTTTGAGTTAATTTATCCCTTTTAGTGATATGGGAAGGATGTCTAGAAAAATTCCAAGAAAAACTCAAAATTTGTTATTTTGGCCAAGAAAAACTCAAAATTTGTTATTTTGGAACTCACAAACTTAATACGATTATTGAAAAAAATTAAACTCTTCATATATAGTATTTATTTGTTTATTTTCCCATGTTGTTAATTTTGACCATTTAGAGAAAATTTTGAGTGATTTTCTAAGGAAAAAATTTGGAGGTTTTCATTTACTACCTTTATTTTCCATAGGCATTTGTAATCCTTCTATTCATGGAGGTGGAGTTGGACTAATTAACATTGTGTTGTAGTGGGTTGTTCTTTTAACTGAGTGGATAGTTCAATGCCTACTTGGAGAGTAATAATACAAATTGTTGCTTCATCCTGGATCTTTTATTCAATGACCATTACATGAATTGCATTAAAGAGCATAAATAAATCTTATGTGAAAAAATAAATAAAGAAGGAACAACTATGAGGAAATGATGAGAAAGATGGAAGTAACACAATGATTGATAATGAACTCTATTCCAACAATGAACTACGTCTTCGGGACCACCTCAAAGTGGAGAGACCTTTATATTATCTCAGTAAAAATTGGCATAAATACATGGCTATACCTAAAAAATAGAAAAGGAATGAATATAAGTTGTGTAGATGTAAAATCTAAGTACATTAGTGGACTCGTGGTGAGAAATCATGTGAAAATGACTATTCATACGTCAAATTCTATAACTTCTCATCCTAGGACCCCCTTGGGCTCTTTGCCTCGTAATGTCTGCCACACTGTTTGTAATACTTTTTTTTACCCACATAAAAATTTGTGTCATTTTATGGACTAGGCATGGCCTCCCACATGTCGGATGAACAAACTCGGCTTAAATAAAAATATGGGCAAACATTACCACATCACACCCATCATCTGTTGGTAACAAGGGTTATTATTAGGCGGGAGGTCTCGGGGTCAAACCCGAGGGCCTCCCCCTTTAGTCTATTTCTACCGCACCAAACCTCTTGATATGAACCCTGCATGGATCAAATTTTACTGGATTTTGTGGTCGCTGATATTTTGTTTAGATGTGGTTGTCGGCCGATCCGCTCGTCGGTCGGCCTGGCCTACTTTCTTTTCTTAATTGTTTGATTTTGGGTCCTCATTGGGCATCCACGGTGTGCCATGTGGTTCCTTGTGATTGGGCCACATGGAATCCTTCCATTTTCTCCTTCCATCTAGTCATCTTGCCACTTGTCACACTATCAAAATGTCATGTGGCGACCCCTGGGTTATGCCACATTGTGTCACTTGGGGGTGACACATCTCACCTTCCAATTGGTCCATTTGGCCACCAAGAAACTCCAAATCAACTTTCCATGTGGCAACCTCTCGTGTTGCCACATCAACGTGCTGACATCATCTTTGCATGGGGAATTGCTAATGTCATCTGTATGGATGTTGATGTCAACATGTTGATTTTGACTATGTTGACCAAAATTTTTATTGGCAATATCTTCTTCACTCAAACTTTGTTTGAGGTATCATTTGCGCCATTGGAAAACTCTCAATGAGCTCTTCTACTTGGAGCATTTTTTGTCGAGATTTGAGGAATTTGAATTTTTGTCCTTTTAGATCATCCTCGGTCAATGTTGATATAGAAAAGCTATACTGCCAAACATATAAACATGATTAAAAAAAATTTAACTTAAAAAATGTCATTGTTTCTTTGCAAAACTTATGAAATAATGGAACTCATGATCTATGAAAAATATGGGGATCATGGAAAAAATGATTTCACTCTTAAGTGGCATTGGAATGGTTGTAAAAGAGGTTTTGATTTTGGATGGTATTAAATTTGGACATAACAAGACTAGCAATCCTCTTCGCATGTGCTTACATTTATTTACAAAAGGTTATTTGAAAAATGGATTGTACTTGTTGAAAATGAATTATATTTCGTGGAAAGATTATTTGGAAAAAATATCACAACATAAAGGACTTGGCACAATATTTATGAGAATTGTGTTTATTTAAATGAAACTAGACAATAGTTCGTAATTCAACAATTAATTTCATTTAATAATCTTAATTAGTTGTGGAATTATGGTAGTAGCGTTGAATTCTCCAAAGTGTTTGGGGACTAAGTTAATGGAGATGCCCTAAGAAAAAGAAAAAAAGTTTCAAATGAGATACTAAACCACAAGCAAGAAATACATGTAGATGTGTGAAAGAATAGGCATCTCCAAAGCACGGAAGAAGAATTAGAAAGCTAAATCGAAATTTGATTCCAATCTGATAAAACCTTGTAATAATAAACAAATAACCTTTCAATTTTTTAAATATATTTAATTTAACTTTAATATATTTCTAACTTGTATCATTTTTCAATGATGAGTTCTCTCTTCTTTAATTCCTTAGTTTATGTGTCAATTAATTAATGGGGTCCTTTTGTTGT
>JZKD02S1676057.1:108925-134348 GCA_000966675.3 Picea glauca
TTATTCTTAATAAGTATATTCTTCTATCCTATATCTCATATAGGATTAAAAATTATCTTCAATAGTTTTTTAGATATTATTTTTTAATAATAATTATGTATAAATATTATGTTAAAATACAATGTGGTTGGAAGACCATTTCATTAAATTGCATCTTAGTGTGCTATATATGCATACTATTGTATTTTAGTGTAAAACATTTAATGTAGATAGAAATATTTCGTTATATAATATTCTTTATTCTATTTTAATAAAAACAAAATATTTATAAAATATTAAATAAATTTTATTTTTATTGATATAATTAATAAATAAATATTTTGGATTATTTTCAGAATGATTTTTAAAATGTGTTTTTAAGGGATTAAGAATTTGTCTTTCTTCCTAAGAGGTTATAAGTTTAAATTTATAAGATTTTATCGCTTAAAATTGTTGAATTGACATTAAAGTCATAAAACTACATTAATAAAAACTAAATAAAATAAAATAATTTGAAATGATATAAAATTTTGGATAGTCTAAATATATTATGTTTTTGTTTATTTTTTGGGATATTTATTTAAAATTTAATAAAATATTGTTAAATATATAAATTTAAATAATTAAATCTGTATAATCCCAGTGATTCAACATCCTAAATCAATTTTTACATTTAAATATATAATTTAAATACAGAAAATTGAGATTTCTTTAGAGTTTATGTTACCAAATGGGAAGAAATAGAATAAAAATGTAGATCAATCAAACAACACCTCAAATTGATGTTAAAAATAAAAATAAATTCTTATCTAAAAACCAAAAATAAATATCAATCAATCAATGGATGAATAAAGACCGCGGGAGAAGCAAAGTTGACAGCTGTTCGTGGTCTGCCGGTACCGTACTGTGTCCTATTTTGTGTTTCCTGAAACGAAGGAGTTGAAATGAAATTGAAAGCGAGCAATAACTTAGAGGTGCTCTGTATTATCCTGAGAAAATAACAATGGATCCAATGCAAGACGTCCAGGAATCTGGGAGGTAGGTCGTTAGACCCCGGATTATTTTAGAGTTCGGTCGTTAAACCGGGATTATTTTTTTGTTAAATAATGACGGTAGTAGCAGACTAATGTCTTCATTTTAGGCACATGACTTGTTCATATGATTTCCAAGCTTGCGGTAGGTTCTGAGTTGGGAAGTATTGACAACCGATTCTTTGCCTGTATGTCGAGTAATAGCATGGAGAGCATTTTGCAGAGACCGTTAATCGATTCTACATTTGAAGAGCTGACACCTGTTGCTGCTGCTCCTTGCCAATATTTGCAAATTGAAGACGCAGAGACCATGGATGGTGAGAAGTCCGAGTCCGGGTGGACGATGTATTTGGATCATTGTGTAGATAGCTGGAGTGATAAATATACAGCCAGCCAGTTTGCTATGGAGCAGCAGCAGAAGAAAAGTTTGAACTTTACAGAGGCTGCTGAAAGATATCCAATTTATGATTATTGGTCATCAAGCGTTACAGGCAACGAGGACGAGCCTTCCCTGGTTTCTGATGCTTCGTCTGGTCGCCAGAAGATTCGTCTGCCTGTGCAAGATATTGAGTTTGAGCAGGGGCGGCAGATGGATGATACATATTCCTCATATTACTCAGTTGTTATAAGAGAACGCGATGTTCATGTCGATAAAGGTGGGGATTCGGAATGCATTGCATCTTGTTCGTTAGCGGATGTGGCTCCCAGGAAGAGTAAATTCAGAAGACTGAAAAAAAATGAGCATGATGATCTATTGCTTCAGGACACGGCGGCCTCTCCTGTCCACAACCCAGAGGTACGTGTTATGATTTACGGAGATTTTTATAGATTAGTTATCCGAGGATCTTTGCATTTTGAAGCAGAAAAACAATACCTGCTGCGATATACACTTAAAATATTTTAACATATTATTCAAATGCACCAGAAGGTGCAGATGATACAGAGATAAGAAGATTCGTTGCAATCTGGCAAATAAATTTCAAATAATTTTGCATATGTTATAATACAACTGTGAATCTATTATAAGCTTAAGAGTTAGTTTCATCAGTTGAAATATCTGACAAGGAAAAGGCATCTCCCAAGACAAAGGCATGTTAGTGATGGTATTCAGATATTTATCTTTCATTTAATATTCATCTGCATCTAAATATTCGGCGAAGTCCTACGAAGCAGTTTTAAAATTATACAACCGCTGGAATAATCTCAACCATATATACAATCCACTGTAATAACCTCAACCATATATATTTTTAAATTTATTTTTGTTTTTGTTTTCATTCTTCTTGAAAATTGATTTTGTTTTGAATTAATTTATATATATATATATATATATATATAAGTATTCTGATTTAATGAGTCATCTTCAGTTTGACAGTGTTTAGTTTATGCTTAAACATGAATGGACTAATCTTTGAGACAAACATATGACTACTGGCTGGATCAACCAGATATATATAGTCTGCTTTATAATGCAGTTTGACGGTGTTTAGTTTATGCTTAAACATGAATGGACTAATCTTTGAGACAAACATATGACTACTGGCTGGATCAACCAGATATATATAGTCGGTTGTATAATGCGTGGCAGTTTAATTTTTATGATTGGTTTCAATTTTGTAGATTTTTTTTGAATGTGTAGTGGTACTCTTTAAATTGTTGACCCTATGGTTTATTTAGCCTTAGGCTAAAAGTTCTAAGAAATGATGATTTTTTCCTAAAATATTTGTGTTTGAGAAATTATTGGATTAGTAGATTTGAATGATTGTTTCTGTATAATCCTAGTGCCCCTTGAGTTTTTCAACATTGAATTTTATTTATGATAAGTTGATCAAATTGTCTCATTCTTAAATATAAAAATGTATGAAAATATGTACTTATATAGAATTTTCAATTTTTTTCTATATCAACTACTGATTATTAAAATAAATTTTATAAGATATTACTTAACCATTCAAATTAATTAGCCAAACTAAAAAACATATATATAACTAATAGTAAAAATGAAAACTTGCTAAAAATACATGTTAATATAACATGTGAATAACTCTTTTTTTTTCCACAAGAAAAAGACAGTTTCTTCAATTAAATCAAAAACAATTTTCCAATACATATAGACAGACAGTACTGTACTGTGTAATAACTTCTGTCAACAATTTAAAAACTAGCCATAAACCAACCTATGAATAACCTATGGAAATATTCAGTATTGAGTTCCAAACTAACACCCTGATTCAACTCACAAAGCATGATTCCTATACTTCGGCATGGTTATGAAGGATAAGCATAGAAAGATAATTGCCTAAATGCGTATTTCGTATATATGTACGCGTTGCTATACATATTTTTAATGTAGCAGTACGGTGTTGTGTAAAGTGAAGCGTATATATAACATAGCTTGCAGCTAGTAGTTGAAAGCCATGGTGATATTGAGGTGAAGGACAGAAAAAATTGTCAAATTCAAAGATATGTTTTATTCCATCCCACTCATGTGTGTTTTGCCTTTGTGATCAGATCTCTGCTGAAATTTTTAATGTGACAGTGATACTGACGGACAGAGTAGGACTTGGTCTTCATATTAATGAAGTAATATAAATATCATTTCGTTTTCACTTAGAGTACCAACATTGTTGCACGAAAAGTGAACTAGAAGTACTTAAAGCGCTTAATTATGTTAGCAATAGACAATTTTTTAGAATTATTCTTTTTCATTACAGGCAGAGCAGGTAAATACGCGTTAAGAGGTTTTGCAATCCCTTTACGCTTCAGCAAATGGAGCGAAGGTACGCGCATCCTGCACACTATTCCCGTGTTGGTCGTAATTAATTTATATCATGTTTTTTCTCTTCATAGAAAAGATGGAATATTTAGACTACATTAAAACGGCCAGTGCATGATTCAATTCTGAATTTGTGCGTTTATACTTTTAATGGCTGTGAAGATTCGTAGAGAGAAGAAGTTGTGGGAGTCGCCACTGAATACATCAATTCCTTTGAAACGAGGATTTCGGATAGCGTAATTGTTCGCGAAGAAGTGAAAAATGTTGAAGATAATTGTAATGAAGTGTCTTTTCATTTGGTGCGTGTAAGATATTCAGGTTCAGGCAGCCATATCTACAGCGGCTGCTTGAAAGATTCGAAGCCTTAGTTGAAAAAGACGGTGTGATTTCCAAATTTTATTTTCTGCAAATGAAGAAAAACGGACAGACAGTGTGATTCATCAGCATGAATGTGCTTGGTAACATCTCGATGCTCGGATTAACACCTGCTAGCCTTTATTATGCGCTTCAATAACCTCCTCGTTTCTCTTAGGTACTATGTGGTTTCCATTTGTGCCCTACATGCTTTGCGATTTCGTGTTTGTTTCCTAATGCTTATTTATGGGAGGTTACATTCTGGTATTTTATTTCAGGTTAATAAGGCGTACATTTATTGATAATGGGCACAATTAATGATCTTTTAATCTTAAATTTTAATCTGATGACTAAGCATTGAGATGCTGGCATATTCTTAGTCGTCCTCCAAAATCAATGGATCAGATTTATTGTTAATAATTTCCTTGCACTTATGAAGCATCGGTTAACATGTTTACTTTTTTACATTTACCTAATCACATTATAAATTTACTGTAAAAATACATAATTGCCACGTTTCAAATGATTAAAGAAAATTAAAATATATAC
Organism: Picea glauca; assembly: GCA_000966675.3. Taxonomy (NCBI): domain Eukaryota; kingdom Viridiplantae; phylum Streptophyta; class Pinopsida; order Pinales; family Pinaceae; genus Picea; species Picea glauca. Next base: position 113,615 of record JZKD02S1676057.1, read on the forward strand.
AAGCCATGTTTATATCATTCAACAGCTGTTCTGTATTCATTCAACAGCCCTCTTGGTTGATTTTTTTTAACATAACTCAAAATTTTTAATGGACTGAAGAGTTTTTCGGGAAATGTTATCAATGGACGATACCTTTCGGCGTTCTCCAGCCGCGAGTCGGCTGTGCTAGTCATATGGCTTTTAAAAATTTCCAATCGATAATAAAGCATGTCTTAAACAAACGTGAACTAAAACCGACAGATAACCAGTGGAAATTGCGGCACGCTGTTCTTCGGTTGTTGTACCCATAGTGGGAAGAAACCAACGATGTCATCCTGTATCCTTTGGAATAATAATTCTCTATAACCATGTTTTATTATAAGTATGTAGGTTCAATATTTATATATTACCTTCACTGCGTAGGACGTAGGAGGTAGGAGGGTGGAGGTGGAGTACTATTTGAGAATTCATAATATAATAGTTTTTAAGCAGGATGATTTGGATGACTGTAGAAGCAGTGCTTGAAACAAGGTTTGATGAAAAAAGCATTCAAGCCACTACACTTATAACTGTTAATGAAGCAGTTGAAGAAGAAGATAATGTTAATGCAGATTTGAAATAGATTGAACAGACAATATATAATAATGATGATGGTAACTCTAACAATGATGATGGTAACTCCTCTCAGAACCAATATGGAAAAGTTGTTTGAGTATGCAGGTGAGTAGACAAAAGAAGAAGATGAAGACATGGATGAGGATTTCAATGAATACAAGTTTGAAACCATTTTCATGCAATGGAGTTTATGAGTTAATGTGGAAGTAGTGACTGTGTCATACTTAAGTTTCAGACACTGAAATATATCACAGTAACATAATAATCAAACCTACATTACTATGCAAATACAACAACTTGTCTGGATCCTCCATGCATGAGCATTTCAGCATAAGAAGAAACAAGATAAAAAATAAACTGTCTTAAACTGGTCACAACAATATTGTAATCAAACATACATTACAATATGACTACAACCCTCACCTGGATCCTCCATGCACGAGTGTTTCAGCACATATTAAATAAGATGATGAAAGAAACTGACTTCTATTAATGGGAAAGTCTCAAGTCTCATGTACAAAAACACAGAACAACTCCATTATGAAAATATTACAAAAATAAGGAGCTCTACTCAACTAGTTGACAACCATAACAAAATCTAGAACTCATCTATTTATAATCGGCTCAGTTCACAACTGACAAGAGTGTGATTTGGCCATCCCATTCAAAGCTTTACATCTATGCAACCTTCTGTCAGACTTTGCGTGTATTCTTGTGTCAGACACAAGCTCACATCAACATGGGCCTATAGGAAAAACCATTCATCGGAGAACCTTGGACTAACAACTTTGTATCCTTAGCTATAATTCTATGCTTTCCATTTATCGACTAAGCTGAGGTTTCAACTACCAATCCCTGCTCATTAAATGAATCCTCCTCAGGATTGGAGCACGGCTCGATGACTACCGGGTGACCACGTATCACTGTCGGATATGATATTATATGTGCACGTGATTTTGGGGCCACGGGAAGTGATTTCGGCCCACACCGCTTTTGGGCCCGAAATGCACCCCCTTCCACCATGTAGCCGCCCCACAAAACTGTGGTTAGAATTTTGGACCACCTTTGGATTTTAACGTCCACGCAGCTTGTGGTGCCGAAATGATCTACAGCCATTGAACTGATCGAGACCTGAGAACTGGGCAGTCCCGCTATTTTAGCACCACCGCTAAAGCTTTACGTTCCCACCAACCTTAGAAACTCTTTAATTATGCTTGGGGGAGGCGTGGATTTTGGTGCGAGAGAGATTTGATGTTGGACAAGAATATTTCCTGGAGAACGGATTGCCAAAGCTGACGTGGTGACCTGACGTCACTATGTTGATGTGTCGTCGAAATAAGGGTGACACGCGTCACCTGGAATCAAGCGGATGATATGCCCAAAGGTGCCTGGACTGAGTGCCACATGTCAGCGCCAGATGGACAGGTGGTGAAAGAACTCAAACTCCATGGAAGAAACACTTCGGGAATTTGCAAAAAGGAGGGAGTGAGAACATTGAAGCTTCGGATTCCAGAGCAGATCTAAGCCGCTGGATCTTGGACTACACACGACAGAGATCCATGCACTCCACAGGAATGTGTTCCAGAGGAAACCAAAAAGAGAGGATCCAAAATTGTCGAAACCCGAAATGGCGAAGCAAATCACGACCGTGCATTGGAGACGGAAACACGACAAAGATCCCCGTACTCGGGAGCAATGGGATGGAGGATATGTTGATTGAGAGTTGTCCAGAGTGCTAAAGATATACAAAGCTAAAACCCTAGTCATTGATGGCCTAGATGCGTAACAGAGATCTCTGCATTCTTGGAAAATCATTTTGAAGAAAATCGAGAGGAGAAGTTCCAAAAGACCCGAAACCCAAACTCTGAAGTAAATCTTGCACATATACGCTCGAGGACAGGTGGCACCTGATCTGTAACTACGGGAAAAAGTACTCTGGAGGAAATCAGGACTAGAGAGGCGAAAAGTCTCGAAGCCCAAACTCCTGAAGTGAATCTTGACCGTCTGATTTGGAGGGACACACGACGCTTGATTTGCAACTCTGGGGCTTCTTCTTGGTTGTTAAACCTCATGCAATTTTGACATTTCGAGTGCACGATGACCGTTGATCTAAACTATTCCTGGGGTCTCCACCGTTGAAAAATGAACCTACCCATTGAATGAACTATTTTTGTGCTTGGACGCTCCCTGTGCAGACCACGAACTTGGATGACCTGCTGCCCTTGACAACTATATGTGATAACAAAATGGATGAAGGATCTTCCACTTCGCTAGCTTGAGGCTCAGAGAAAACACGGTGTATTGTTGCCAAAACTTCTGAAGCCCTGAAGGTCGAAGTAAATCTGAGTAATCCAATCAAGAGGACATGTGGAGGCTGATCTCATACTTCAAAGATTTGACACTCAAGAGATTAGTGCGACCCAATAGACGGAAACTCCCGAAGGATGAAGTTCCAAAGAAGTTATTGGTCGTTCGTTTGCAGAGGCTTAAGGATCGTTGGATCTACACCTCTATAGATAGTTAAAAACCTTAGCACTTTGTGAGTATTGTGATTGCGAGCGGTGAAATATCTCTGAAGCCTGAACTCTCAACGTAATTTCTGAATCGTAGATCTCGACGAGAAATTGAGACCGTCGATCTTATGCCTTGTTCAGAGGTTCGCGAGTTCTGAGGATTTCCAGGTAAGAAAGGAATATCGCCAAGAGCCCCGAAAGCATGAACTCCTGAACTAACTTTGGACCGTTGATCTCAAATCAATGAGGACTGTTGATCTTTGCAGCAATTCATTTATTCGCCCATTCATCTGTTCGAAGGAACTAAGACCTTTACACATCTTAACGCACGAAGGTTGAAGGCCCGAAGTGCTTGGTTTTCAGCCCCCAATCACATGAGAAGCTGAACTTCAATTTTTTTGGGGGTCTCGAGTAACATCGGATAACCTAATTCCACCATTAGAGGGGCTACAGTTACTAAAGAATATATCTCAGAGTTATGACTCCGTAGATCTCTTTCTCAGATAGTCAGATCCATCCAGATCGAAGCTAAAGAAGTGGTATACCCCATGTTTTATGGCACGAAGTCACACACAATATTTCACAGACCTAGTTTTACACACAGGAAACATGAAGACAACCTGTCCATTTGCATCAAGCGGTATTAGTGTGATGAGATAGAATATTCAATCAACAAGTGTGATCGAATTGGTGAATGAACAAACCAAAAATGTTGTCATGGATCAACAAAGATTACTCAAGAAGTCCATAAGAGATCTCAAACAGATATTGAAAGAGAACAACAAAGAAATGGCAGCATATATTGCAAAGATAAATGAAGAGGTTCCACTTGTACCTAAGGAGCTCACACAAGAAGTAGATCAGAGGAAAATTGATGATATTTGGAGCAACATGAGCATGACCTACCATTACCGCCACAGTATAATGGTAAGAATTTTGAATTTTGGTATGTTAGAATGAATACCTATTTGTGTCTTGTAGACGGTTATCATAATCTACATGATCAGGAAAGGGATGCATTAGCATTACAGATCATCTAGCAAGCCTTGGATGACAGTATGTTTCACAAGGTTGCAACAATGACATCTTTGAAATAAGTTTGGAGTATTCTGGAAACAGAGTACAATCAAAGAGGGAGAAACAATTTATCGAATGTTTCCACTCTGGAAGAAGCATCTGTGTCTGAAGTAGAGATACCAGAGGAATAGAATGAAGGATCATTTGTGTGTGAAGCAGAGCTACAAGAGGAAGAGAAATAAGGTGCCTCTGTGTGTGAAGCAGAGCATGAGAAAATTGCAGAAATTGATGGTGAAGCTATCARTACAACAACCTGCATCGWTGAAATKATTYRATTAGTGTTTGATGATMACAAAAAAGGATCAACATCAATGATGATTAAYGAACATTGTGCAGAAATTGRCCTCTTTGAAACATAGGTAAKAAATCTTGAAATTGAAATTGATGATGATAATYTGTCWTATGATGAGTGCCTTAAAAACATGAAAGAGAAGAATAAAATTGATGAATTGTTGTATGGAGGAGGAATCCTACWTGGAATTCAGAACCAAGTGGATGATTTGGTGACTGCAGAAGYGGTGCTTGAAASAAKGTTTGATGAAAAAAGCATTCAAGCCACTACACTTATGACTRTTAATGAAGCAGYTGAAGAAGAAGATAATGTTGATGCAGATTTGAAATGGATTGAACAGACAATATATAATGATGATGATGGTAACTCCTCTYAGAAAGAACAKAAAGAACAGAACCAATATSGTTCCTRTTATAATTTTTTATATCABAATGAAAAGTTGTTTGRGTATGCARGTGAGYAGACAAAAGAAGAAGATGAAGACATGGATGAGGATTTCAATGAATACAAGTTTGAAACCATTTTCATGCAATGGAGTTTTGAAGAAATCATATTTTATTATGAGTTAATGTGGAAGTAGTCCGTTGACTGTGTCAGACTTAAGTTTCAGACACTGAAATATATCACAGTAACATAATAATCAAACCTACATTACTATGAAAATACAACAACTTGTCTGGATCCTCCATGCACGAGCATTTCAGCATAAGAAGAAACAAGATAACAAATAAACTGCCTGAAACTGGTCACAACAATATTGTAATCAAACATACATTACAATACGACTACAACCCTCTCCTAGATCCTCCATGCACGAGTGTTTCAACACATATTAAATAAGATGATGAAAGAAACTGACTTCTATTAATGCAAAAGTCTCAAGTCTCATGTACAAAAACACAGAACAACTCCATTATGAAAATATTACAAAAATAAGGAGCTCTACTCAACTAGTTGACGACCATAAAAAAATCTAGAACTCATCTATTTATAATCGGCTCAGTTCACAACTGACAGGAGTGTGATTTGGCCATCTCATTCAAATCTTTACATCTATGCAACCTTCTGTCAGACTTTGCGTGTATTCTTGTGTCAGACACAAGCTCAGATCAACATGGGCCTATAGGAAAAACCATTCATCGGAGAACCTTGGACTGACAACTTTGTATCCTTAGCCATAATTTTATGCTTTCCATTTATCGACTGAGCTGAGGTTTCAACTACCAATCCCTGCTCATTAAATGAATCCTCCTCAGGATTGGAGTGCGGCTTGACGACTAGCAAGTGACCACGTATTGCTGTCGGATAAAATATTATATGTGCACGTGATTTTGGGGCCACGGGAAGCGATTTAGGCCCACACCGCTTTTGGGCCCGAAATGCACCCGCTTCCGCCACGTAGCCTCCCCACAAAACTGTGGTTAGGATTTTGGACCACCTTTGGATTTTAACGTCCACGCAGCTTGTGGCACCGAAATGATTTGCATCCATTGAACTGATCGAGACCTAAGATCTGGGCAGTCTCACTATTTTAGCACCACCGCTAAAGCTTTACGTTCCCACCAACCTTAGAAACTCTTTAATTAAGCTTGGGGGAGGCGTGGATTTTGGTGCGAGAATGATTTGATGTTGGACAAGTATATTTCCCGGAGAACGGATTGCCAAAGATGACGTGGTGACCTGATGTCACTATGTTGATGTGTTGTGGAAATAAGGGTGACACACGTCACTTGGAATCAAGCAGATGATATGCCCAAAGGTGCCTGGACTGAGTGCCACGTGTCAGCTCCAGATGGGGAGGTGGCGAAAGAACTCAAACTCGACGGCAGAAACACTTCAGGAATTTGCAAAAAGGAGGGAGTGAGAACATTGAAGCTTTGGATTCCGGAGCAGATCTAAGTCGTTGGATCTTGGAGGACACATGACAGAGATCCATGCACTCCACGAGAATGTGTTCCAGAGGAAACCAAAAAGAGAGGATCCAAAATTGTCGAAACCCGAAATGCCGAAGCAAATCATGACCGTGCATTGGAGACGGAAACACGACAAAGATCCCTGTACTCGGGAGCAATGGGATGGAGGAGCTATTGAATGAGAGTTCTCTAGAGTGCTAAAGATATACAAAGCTAAAACCCTGGTCATTGATCGCCTAGATGCACAACAGAGATCTTTGCATTCTTGGAAAATCATTTTGAAGAAAATCGAGAGGAGAAGTTCCAAAACACCCGAAACCTGAACTCTGAAGTAAATCTTGCACATATTATTTGGAGGATAGGTGGCACCTGATCTGTAACTCCAGGAAAAAGTACTCCGAAGGAAATCGGGACTGGAGAGGCGAAAAATCTCGAAGCCCAAACTCCTGAAGTGAATCTTGACCATCTGATTTGGAGGGACACACGACGCTTGATTTGCAACTCTGGGGCTTCTTCCTGGTTGTTAAACCTCGTGCAATTTTGACATTTCGAGTGCACGATGACCATTGATCTAAACTATTCCTGGGGTCTCCACCGTTGAAAAATGAACCTACCCACTGAATAAATTGTTCCTATGCTTGGATGCTCCCTATGCAGACCACGAACTTGGATGACCTACTGCCCTTGAAAAATATATGTGATAACAGCATGGACGAAGGATATTCCACTTTGCTAGTTCGAGGCTCAGAGAAAACACGGTGTATTGTTGCCAAAACTTCTGAAGCCCTGAAGGTCGAAGTAAATCTCAGTCGTCCAATCAAGAGGACACGTAGAGGCTGATCTCATGATTCAGAGATTTGACACTCATGAGATTAGTGTGACCCAATAGATGGAAAATCCCGAAGGATAAATTTCCAAAGAAGTTATTGGTCGTCCGTTTACAGAGGCCTAAGGATCGTTGGATCTACACCTCTATAGATAGTTCGAAACCTTAGCACTTCATGAGTATTGTGATTGCGAGCGGTGAAATATCTCTAAATCCTGAACTCTCAACATAATTTATGAATCGTAGATCTCGACGAGAAATTGAGATCGTCGATCTTATGCCTTGTTCAGAGGTTCACGAGTGCGGAGGATTTCCAGGTAAGAAAGGAATATCGCCAGGAGCCCCGAAGGCATGAACTCCTGAAGTAACTTTGGACCGTTGATCTTAAATCAATGAGGACCATTGATCTTTGCAGCAATTCATTTATTCGCCCATTCATCTGTTCGAAGGAACTAATACCTTCACACATCTTAACGCACGAAGGTCGAAGGCCCGAAGTGCCTGGTTTTCAGCCGCCAATCACATGAGAAGCTGAAATTCAAATTTGTTGGGGGTCTCAAGTAAACTCAGATAACCTGATTCCACCATTATAGGGGCTATATTTGCTAAAGCATATATCTCAGAGTTATGACTCCGTAGATCTCTTTCTCGGATAGTCAGATCCATCCAGATCGAAGCTAAAGAAGTGGTATACCCCATGTTTTATGGCCCGAAGTCACACACAATATTTCACAGACCTAGTTTTACACACAGGAAACATGAAGAGAACCTTTCCATTTGCATCAAGCGATATTAGTGTGATGAGATATAATATTCAATCAACAAGTGTGATCGAATTGGTGAATGAACAAACCAAAAACGTTGTCATGGATCAGCAAATATGACTCAGGAAGTCCATAAGAGATCTCAGACAGATATTGAAAGAGAACAACAAAGAAATGGCAGCATATATTGCAAAGATAAATGAAGAGGTTCCACTTGTACCTAAGGAGCTCTCACAAAAACAAGATTAGAGGAAAATTGATGATATTTGGAGCAACATGAGCATGACTTACCATTACCGCCACAGTATAATGGTAAGAATTTTGAATTTTGTTCTGTTAGAATGAATACCTATTTGTGTCTTGTAGACGGTTATCATAATCTACATGATCAGGAAAGGGATGCATTAGCATTACATATCATCTAGCAAGCCTTGGATGACAGTATGTTTCACAAGGTTGCAACAATGACATCTTTGATATAAGTTTGGAGTATTCTGGAAACAGAGTACAATGAAAGAGGGAGAAACAATTTATCGAATGTTTCCACTCTGGAAGAAGCATCTGTGTCTGAAGTAGAGCTACCAGAGGAATAGAATGAAGGATCATTTGTGTGTGAAGCAGAGCTACAAGAGGAAGAGAAATAAGGTGCCTCTGTGTGTGAAGCAGAGCATGAGAAAATTGCAGAAATTGATGGNCCTACCCACTGAATAAACTGTTCCTATGCTTGGATGCTCCCTATGCAGACCACGAACTTGGATGACCTACTTCCCTTGAAAAATATATGTGATAACAGCATGGATGAAGGATATTCCACTTTGCTAGTTCGAGGCTCAGAGAAAACACGGTGTATTGTTGCCAAAACTTCTGAAGCCCTGAAGGTCGAAGTAAATCTCAGTCGTCCAATCAAGAGAACACGTAGAGGCTGATCTCATAATTTAGAGATTTGACACTCACGATATTAGTGTGACCCAATAGACGGAAACTCCCGAAGGATAAAGTTCCAAAGAAGTTATTGGTCATCCGTTTGCAGAGGCCTAAGGATTGTTGGATCTACACCTCTATAGATAGTTCGAAACCTTAGCACTTCATGAGTATTGTGATTGCGAGCGGTGAAATATCTCTAAATCCTGAACTCTCAACGTAATTTATGAATCGTAGATCTCGACGAGAAATTGAGATCGTCGATCTCGACGAGAAATTGAGATCGTCGATCTTATGCCTTGTTCAGAGGTTCACGAGTCCGGAGGATTTCCAGGTAAGAAAGGAATATCGCCAGGAGCCCCGAAGGCATGAACTCCTGAAGTAACTTTGGACCGTTGATCTCAAATCAATGAGGACCATTGATCTTTGCAGCAATTCATTTATTCGCCCATTCATCTGTTTGAAGGAACTAAGAGCTTCACACATCTTAACGCATGAAGTTCGAAGGCCCGAAGTGCCTGGTTTTCAGCCGCCAATCACATGAGAAGCTGAACTTCAAATTTGTTGGGGGTCTCGAGTAAACTCAGATAACCTGATTCCACCATTAGAGGGGCTATAGTTGCTAAAGCATATATCTCAGAGTTATGACTCCGTAGATCTCTTTCTTGGATAGTCAGATCCATCCAGATCGAAGCTAAAGAAGTGGTATACCCCATGTTTTATGGCCCGAAGTCACACACAATATTTCACAGACCTGGTTTTACACACAGGAAACATGAAGAGAACCTGTCCATTTGCATCAAGCGATATTAGTGTGATGAGATAGAATATTCAATCAACAAGTGTGATCGAATTGGTGAATGAACAAACCAAAAACGTTGTCATGGATCAGCAAAGATGACTCAGGAAGTCCATAAGAGATCTCAGACAGATATTGAAAGAGAACAACAAAGAAATGGCAGCATATATTGCAAAGATAAATGAAGAGGTTCCACTTGTATCTAAGGAGCTCTCACAAAAAGAAGATCAGAGGAAAATTGATGATATTTGGAGCAACATGAGCATGACTTACCATTACCGCCACAGTATAATGGTAAGAATTTTGAATTTTGGTCTGTTAGAATGAATACCTATTTGTGTCTTGTAGACGGTTATCATAATCTACATGATCAAGAAAGGGATGCATTAGCATTACATATCATCTAGCAAGCCTTGGATGACGGTATGTTTCACAAGGTTGCAACAATGACATCTTTGATATAAGTTTGGAGTATTCTGGAAACAGAGTAAAATGAAAGAGGGAGAAACAATTTATCGAATGTTTCCACTCTGGAAGAAGCATCTGTGTCTGAAGTAGAGCTACCATAGGAATAGAATGAAGGATCATTTGTGTGTGAAGCAGAGCTACAAGAGGAAGAGAAATAAGGTGCCTCTGTGTGTGAAGCAGAGCATGAGAAAATTGCAGAAATTGATGGTGAAGCTATCAGTACAACAACCTGCATCGTTGAAATTATTCAATTAGTGTTTGATGATAACAAAAAAGGATCAACATCAATGATGATTAATGAACATTGTGCAGAAATTGGCCTCTTTGAAACATAGGTAAGAAATCTTGAAATTGAAATTGATGATGATAATTTGTCTTATGATGAGTGCCTTAAAAACATGAAAGAGAAGAATAAAATTGATGAATTGTTGTATGGAGGAGGAATCCTACATGGAATTCAGAACCAAGTGGATGATTTGGTGACTGCAGAAGCGGTGCTTGAAAGAAGGTTTGATGAAAAAAGCATTCAAGCCACTACACTTATGACTGTTAATGAAGCAGTTGAAGAAGAAGATAATGTTGATGCAGATTTGAAATGGATTGAACAAACAATATATAATGATGATGATGGTAACTCCTCTTAGAAAGAACAGAAATAACAGAACCAATATGGTTCCTGTTATAATTTTTTATATCATAATGAAAAGTTGTTTGGGTATGCAAGTGAGTAGACAAAAGAAGAAGATGAAGACATGAATGAGGATTTCAATGAATACAAGTTTGAAACCATTTTCATGCAATGGAGTTTTGAAGAAATCATATTTTATTATGAGTTAATGTGGAAGTAGTTCGTTGACTGTGTAGCCCAAGCTATGAAGGGCATTGATGATAGTTTGCAGTGGTGGCATCAACCCATTGTTGAAGATAAATTTGTTGCAGAATAAGATGAAAGACATGGTCATAAGCAACTTGATCAAATTCTAAATATGAAGTTATAGTGACAAATACAAAAGGAAAATCATGGAACCTTATTTATCAATGCCAAAATGAAAAAAAATGATGAGATTAGAACAATACATAGTTTGGAAGAAGAGAAAGAAGAAACCCAACTCAAGTGAAAAGATGAAGTTTAGTTTTGTTATTACGTATTGTAATCCCAACTGAGACATAGACCAACATGCATTATCATTTCTGAATTCCTTTTTTGTTTGGAAAATCCATTTTTTATTTCCAAATGCATCACTTAGGAATCATCAGTGTTGATGTTTATAATTGTTGAGTTTAACAGGGAGTGTTATTTATAACTGTAACCTCAATAGTATGTGACTGTACACTGCCATTTGTTCTGTCCAACTGTAGAAGTCTGTTAGGATTTCTTGTTTTGTTTCTTGATCTTCTTGATTTTCTTGAGACTATTTATCTCATCTCTTTTCCCTTAATGAAATGCACTCGACGCTAGGTGCTCTGCTCACTCTTGTTTTCCAATTCCGTGTTCTCTGTATTATCTTCTTTGTTTCTCATTTTGTCAAAGTACGGGGTGGATAGATTAATGTTTAAACTCCCTTATTACATGAAGGTATACAAAATAATCGGGCTATATGAAGAAAATAATCATATTAGTAGGAAATGATTAGGAGTGAAATCAATGAAAACCTTAGTGAAAGGTCAATCATGACCTTACTGGGATGGTTATTGAATGAGGCTCGTGTATTTAACAGTCTAGTCTTATGTATGGATTTTTTTTTTTCTCATAATAATTGATTAATATATTTAAAGAAAATTACAAGAAAACTTACTAATTTATAAGCTCACAACCTCGCTGACTTTGGATGTTGACTCTAGAAGAATAGAGAGTAGAATGTTCCTTCACCACATCCAATGATAAGAGTGATGATTTAGGGGTTAAAATCCTTACAAAAGAAAGAAAAAAAATTAAAGATTTAGGGGTTTTATGGGGTATGTTACATTTATAGTTTGGAAAATGAAGACAATATCCTCCTATTAGGAGACTTTAATGATAGGACTCTACCTAAACAAGTTACTCTTTTCAGTATTGATTCCAACAATAATCCTTTATGTCTAGATGATGACCTTGTTTTATCTAATAGCTACAAAAGAAGCTCTGAATACCTAATGGATAATTTGTTTGGTATTGAGTTGGTCAAGATCTTCATCTCTCAAGACCTAATAATTTGAAATGGAGTAATGAAGTCGGAAAGTCCAAGAAGATGAATTGTATTCATGGGCTAGATAATATTGTCGTATATTATGTGATATATGATATCCTCATTTCCAACCAAATTGAAATTTTTGACCTTTTAAATGACCATGAGCCCAACTTTGATCATAAACCTTTAACCCTAACTCTAATATTTTCCTTGCACAGGAGCACCATTGAAGAGAATTATGATAATCAAAGGATTTTTATCTTTGACAAAAGTAAATTTTACATTTTATTTTAAAGGATTTAAATATTAAATTAAATCTCCTAAATCATAAGGACAACATTGAAGAAATGTATCATAATTTTACAACTACCCTTTCCACTTCTATTAACAAGTTCTCTTTCGAGGTTTGTTGTAAAAATAATAATAGAACGACCAACCCTTGGTATGATAATGAATGTAAAATTTCTAGGAAATCCATTAGGGATACTTCTAAGAGTCCTTAAAACTTGATAAGATCAATACATACAAATCCCAAATTAAAAGGGAAAAATGTACTATATAAATAAAATATAACAACAACTTTCACAACTATATAAGTTGGATCCTAAGAAGTTATGGAGCCAAATTCTAAATCGAAATACTAAAGAAAATAATAGGATTCCCTTAAGGGAATGGAATTCCTACCTTAAAAGTCTTTACGAGTTCCTTTATTCCATGGAAACCATTCCTATTGTCCCTACAAAGGATGAAGTTTTCTTTTTAGATGACATAGAGATCAGGGTTAAGTAACTTGAAAATGGGAAAGCTAAGGACATTGAAGGCTACCAAGATGAAATTTTTAAAACTGTAGGGCCTATCCTTATCTCTCACATATACAGGCTCTTCAATTTAGCATTCATGCAAGGCTTCCCTAAACCATGGATGCAAAGCCTCATTGTTCCTATTTTTAAAAATGGGAATAGAAACATTCCCTCTGATTAAAAAAACATTATGATTAGCCCGATTTTAGCCAAGCTTTATGGAATTATTTTGGAAAAAAAGATTATCCTTTGGCTAGAAATTCATAGTAAAAGAGCTAAAGGCCAAGCTGGGTTTAGGAGATATCATTCAATTGTGGACCATCTTGTTACCTTTAGGATCATTGCAGACGAGTTCTGCAATACTAAAACAAATCTTTTTTGTTGTTTTGTTGAATTTAGAAAATATTCTTCTATTGTTCCTAGGAAAAAACTTTGGAATAGGTTTGAAGAGATAAAAGTGCCTCTCGAGTTGAGGGTTGTTGCAATAAGGATGTATGAGAATGTTATTGTTAAGTTTAAAAACACCGAGGGCTGGTAAAAAGAGATTAACTCAGATATTGGAGTCAAACAAGGTTGTCCCTTGTCCCCTACCCTTTTTGGCATATACAATGACAAGTTAGAAGATTGCTTGGAAAAAAACAAGTTATGTTGGCCTTATTCTCACTAGTATAGTCATCAATCTTCTTCTTTTTGCCAATGATATCATTCACATGGAAAGGAGTGCTCATGATATTGAAAACCAACTAAGAATCCTTAAGGATTTTTTCTCGGATATGGGTATGACTGTTAATACCGATAAGACTAAGGTCATGGTTATTAAATCCAATAAGATCACTTATTGGGCAACCAGAAAGGACATCCCCCTTCCTCAGACAACTAGTAGAAACTTCTATTGTAATTTGATCTTGCTAGTTCGAGAAGCAAGGCATTTGAAAATAATGTACTATATTAATTTTTTATGTTTGTCAATGTCAGTGAATCCCTTATTTGTAATAAAGAATTCGCCAGTTTAAGTAAATAATGGAGATGTCTAAAATAGTGATTAGTTAGTTGTGTTAGTAAGCACTGCGGGAAATTTCTCTTGCCAGCCTGAAGGCACAGAGAAAGGCACACAGAATAAAGAGGCAATTACCGTTGTTGGAGATCACCTTGATTGTTTAAAAAGGGACATCATCTTATAATAGGATTGATGAGGTTTTGTTGAATCTTGTTTCTTTATCCTTCTTGTGTGTAATTCATTTTTCATTTTATGAGAGTTAATGAGAGGTCATTTTATTTTGTTTTTTTGTTTGTGATTGGTGAGAGAGAGTGTGCACCAAAGGAACTAGTGGACATATCTTCTTTGTTGTGTGTACAAGACATTATCCCCCCATCAATAATTCTCCCTCCATCACTAATTCTCCCTCTCCAACATCAATTCTCCCTCCATCACTAATTCTCCCTCTCCATCACTAATTCACCCTCCAAAAATGTACCCTCAATTTAACACTATGCTTAATTGTTGAGTGTGTCCCCTCTCTAGCAGACCCATCAACACCCTCAATCAAAAATCATTTCTCCATTGTTCAAAGCACCCTCACACTTCCAAATCAATTGGTATCAAAGCAAGTTATGTCCCTCGGACCAAAATTTCATCCACCAGATTAATTTATTTTTATTTTTTAGGGTCTTCATCTTTCTCCTCATGCTTTTTCTCAGAGCATTACATTGACCCTTCTCAGGATTAATTTCACACCCTCCTCATGGTGTATTCAATATTGTCGACCATGCTGACCCGATGAGAGGCCTCCAATGAAGAATCCAATGCAGATACATCAATTCCAGTTGAATACTTGGTGCTGGCTCTCCAAGAACTGATTTGACTCCAACAACAATGACCTCCAACACCCATGCAGATGGAAACCCTCTTTCATTTAACCAAGTTCTTTGGCCAAATAAATGGAGAGACGATCAATTCCTGGATTCGTAGCCTCTCTAGTTATTTCAAAAACCTCACTTGAGATGGAAGAAGCCACCAAATTGCAAATAGCCAACCTTCAACTAGATGGAGTAGCACAAATATGGTGGGACACACACTTGGACACCTCAGAATTGATCATAGAGATCGATACACCGTCTACTTGATGAATGGATGCATTTCATCATGGGATACGTTCTGTCAAGAATTGATCGAACGCTTCTACCGTCTAGGCTATCTTCGAAGTTTTCTCACCAAGTGGTTACAACTCCATCAAATTTCCAATCAATCAGCTCAAGGATACATCGATGTCTTATGTAACTTGCGCATATAGATACATGTTAATGAACCACACGAGGTATTAATAATTAAGTTCAATTCTAGTTTATTGTTACCTCTTCGACGAGAGGTAGATATTTTTTACTCACTTCTCTCGACAAGGATTTCTTATGGGACTTGTTCGTAGAAAGAAAGGTGGTTCCTCACATTCAATATCCGCCAAATCGAACCCAGGATGATAAGCCACCTCCTTCTCATTCTCAACCTTATCGTTTTTCCTCGTGAGTGACCAACAATGAAGTTTGGTGTAATTTTCATAAGACCAACTCCCATAACTCTGTCGATTGTCCAACCATTAAAGATATCCACCCCCTTCAGACCTTGTTTGCAGAGGCCACACCAATTGATCTTCCAGAGAAGTCACAAGTCATCTCTCTCACCAACCTCACTGCAACCAAACCATCCCTCATTCTCATGACTACGCCAGAACCAGGTCACCCTAACGTTCCAATATTCACTCACAACTGCCAAATTAAAAGTGAACTCGCCACTCTCATTCTGGAAAATGGAAGTAAAAATAATATGATATCACAAGACTTGGTCCAACATCTACAACTCCTCACCACCAAAAACCCCGAACCATATCAACTTAGTTGGGTATAGAAGGGCGGTCCTCGCATTACTATTTCTTCGTGTTGCGCTATCACTTTCATCATTTTTCTTTTTCATCACACTGTGATCTGCAACGTGTCACCATTATATTGTGTTGATCTCGTTCTCAGTCTTCCTTACCAAAAAGAATGAAAAGCGGTGTATCACGTCGGGACTCATCAGTACCACCTTAAACAGGCTCGACACACCTATGTTCTTACTTCATCGTCTATCATGTCACCATCGTGACAAACCCATACCACAACAACTCACCATGTTAACAGTACCAACAATGTCTCTTTGTGTTTGACCCACCATGTTCAGTCCGAGAACCTAATTAATATGAAACCTCCCATAGTACTCCATCTCCGCCTAGAATTTACCAGTGTCTCTCAATATTCCTCAAGGATCCAACCCCCTCGATCCCTTACTCTATCCATCGATCTCATTCATGATGCATCATTACCCAAGGCTCCATCATATCGACCAATTACCCAAGACACTATCAAACGTCCTCAATTTACCACTTACCATTCCGTCACACAAGCCACAATTAAATATCGTTATCACTTACCCTATATTTCCTCTTAGTTTTATCTTGGAGCGATGCGTAAACAGGGAGGTCACCTAGTGACTTACCACTCCGAGACCCTATCCACAACCAAATTTAATTACCACCACTATGCCAACGAATTCCACCTCTTTATGCCAGATTTGAAAAAGTTGCATTGTTACAATAGGGCCATGCACTCTTCGATAAACTTCTTACATTTCTAGGTTTGTCTTCGATTTCAGTCTCCGGTACCCATAAAGATGTCTCTCATTTTGACTACATTGGGATCAACACATCAACACTGAGAAAAATAGGCTGACCATAGTGGTGTTCATAATTTATCATAGGAACACATTCCAGTCACAACATGCTTGCAAGTAACACAGAATCACGCCAAGGAACATCATATTTCATACCTAGTCGATAAACAATGGCAAACTCCAGAGACAGGACAAATGAATGATAGTTGAGACAGTGCAACAAATGTTCCCTTAGTTGGTGGAGGAAGAAGGGATGCTTCCAATTCTAAATAGGGACGAATTGGGCCACCAAGAAGCGCGTCCCCCTTACTCGATCAACTAGTAGAAACTTCTATTATAATCCGATCTTGCCAGTCTGAGAAGCAAGGCATTTGAAAAGAATGTTCTGTATTAATTTTTGATCTTTGTCAGTGTCAGTCATTCCCTTATTTGTAACAAAGCATTCACTAGTCTATGTAAATAATGGTGATGTCTAAAATAGTGAATAGTTAGTTGTGTCAGTAATCGTTGCGGGAAATTTCTCTTGCCAGTCTGAAGGTGTAGTGAAATGCATAAGAATAAAGCAGAAATTATCATTGTTTGATATTTCCTTGATTTTTTAAAAAGGGACATTGTCCTATAATAAGATTGATGAAGTTTTGTTGAATCTTGTTTCTTTATCCTTCTTGTGTGTAATTCATTTTTCATTTTCTGAGAGTTATTGCAATGTCATTTTCTTTTTTTTTTCCGTTTTTGATTGCTAAGAGAGAGTGTGCACCAAATGAAATCGTGTGCATATCTTTTCTGTTGTTTGTATAAGTAATTCGCCCTCCATCTAACACTATGCTTAATTGTTGAGTGTGTCCCCTCTCTAGCAGATCCATTAGTGCCCTCCATCAAAAATCGTTTCTCCATTGTTGAAAGCGCCCTCACACTTCCATATCACTTATGATACCTTCATATATGACAACAACAACTTGGAATAAGTGACTTCATACATACATCCTTGAATTGATATTCACCACAAGCTCAACTATAATTATAACATTGAAAAAATGATCATTGGGGGATGGAAAGCATATTATGGGCTTGAAAACAGTTATAAACCAACTGATCTTTAGAGTTGGGATAAGAAGAAACTCCTCTTTGAGACTCTTGCTACACATGTTATTCTTTCTGGATGTGAATTCTGGGGCTGTAGTATCTCTCGTGAATCCGGGAGAAAGATAGAGAAAATACAAAATAATTTTATAACCTAAAATCTCAAAATTAAAGGAAATACACGTTATCCCATCCTCCTCTTAGAAACAAGCATCTCCCCCATTGAGAGGATGGTTATGACTAGATACCTAATGTATAAGAACAAGTTAAACAACATGGAAGACAAGAGGATTCCTAAAATTTCTTCAAAATCGAGTCGTAACAACCATTGACTCAAGCGAGGATGCATAAACATTCACGATCTTGGATAAACTATTGGGGAATCATGGAAGACACCATTTTACAGAATAAAGATATTATTAAAAAAATCGTCAAATCAAAATTTAAGGAGAAAATGTGATGTGATAAAGGGTTAGAGGAAAAAATAAAATTAAGTTATTATAAGGATGTAATCAACCCTAATCTAGAACACAAAAATTATCTATCTGTTTTGACAAGTGTAAAGAAAAAAATAAGCATTGCTAAGATAAGAACAAATTCTCACGAGCTCCATAGTGAAACTGAGCATTGGTCAATTCCTAAAATGCCATGGGATGAAAGAGTGTGTCACCTTTGTGACACTAAGAAGGTTGAAGATGAAAATCACTTTCTCTTAGATTGTCCAGCCTATACGCAGATTAGATCTCATTTTCAAAATATTTGTCACACTACCAATCTTTCTAACTTATTAACTCAACACAACTATGGTGATCTTGGAAAGCTTCTCTTAATGCTTTTCGAGAACAGAATTTTTTTTATAAAGAATCTCAGGTAATCACTTACCCTCTTAAGGTGTGATAGATCAATTCAATCTTAGTGGACGTGCATCATCATCAATGTATTTTTTATTAAGTGTTTTATTTTTTATTTAATACATTTATTTATTTATTTATTTTAAATTTGTTTAAATATTATATTTTATTCATTTATGCAATTTGTCGCATTACTAATTTTCCATGTTAATCCTGGAAAGAATCCCTTAAATTCTTAAAGTCGGATAAATTAATTTGGTCTCACTGGACCACCACCACCATCACCATTCAAATTAAGTAAGAACAATACACATCTCTATTGTAAACCACACACTTTAACACAATCACAAATTTCACATAATAATAATAATTTAATTATAATAACTTACTAAGTAAATTCTCATATTATAATTATGATATATTTTTAATAACAGAAATATAATGTTTAAATTACATAGTTCACTAATATATTATAATTATGATATATTTTTAATAATGCAAATATAATGTTTTAATTACATAGTTCGCTAATTTAAATTTTAGGAGGTTTAATAACAATTGAGGGTAGTATATGGTATTATGTGTGGAATCAAAGTTATATGTTAAGAAGAAGCACACAACCCGATTGTAAGAGGCTTAATCCATGATTACAGGGGTTATGATTACAGGGGTTATTGGTTAAGAGTTTTTCCTCCTTATATATAAGGATAGAGGTTAATGATATAAGACCTAAAAACATTTTACAATACTGAAAGTCTACCCATTACTAACAAATTATTCTTGACATGATTTTCTTTAAATAATGATAAAAAATCAATCCACATTTAAAGATAACAACCATAATAACTATCATCATTATTAATTTACAACTAAAATATGATAAATGTTACCACTTTCAAAAGAAAACCATTCATAATAATAATTATTATTATTTTCTAATTAATTTTAATGTCCCATTCACATAGCAATTATAATGCATTCCTTAATAACAATTACAAACTTTATAAACATTAATTAACTATAACTCCTTTACACTATCAAAACAGTTTTTAAAATCTTGGCAAGTTAGAATCGTCAAAAATATCTCTGTACACGTCATCCATACATCGCAATGCGAACGTATTATAGTTTGAATGCTCGAATGCACAAACATTACAATTGGAAAGTGTTTTAGTTTGAATATTGGGAATAGAAAAGTATTATCAATTATATATTTTTCCTCTATAGAGGGTGGGAGGGGGGCATTAAGGAGGCATTAATAGAGAAAATGTAAAAGTGATATTTTTTTCATAAATTATCTTGAATAATTTATATTAACATGTAAAAAAAACAATGTTTATGTTGATTTTATATTAACATATAAAAAAAATATACAATATTTATGTTGTTGATTTGCTATCGAGGAAATGAGGGAAATGAGATTAGTAGTAGAAAAACATTTTATCTATTTAAAATTGGTTAAGAAGTATGTAGAAACTCAGATTATTCTTGAAAATCTGGCTGGAAGTATGTCAGTAGACAATGCTTATTTCTTAAAAGAAATATTTGTGCATTACAAATATTCATTAAGATAACGTTAATTTCTGAAAGTAAATGTTTTCCTGACAGTACATCAGACAATGGTTTATGAAGATCAGTATCAATTCTAAATTGACCAATATCACATGGAACAGTCTTATGAAGACTCAAATGATACCTTTAAGATATCTTGCTGGAAAAGCTTTTCGTTTCTAACGTGTGATTTTTGCCTTGAGTTTTGTTTGCTTTTCGTTTCTAACGTGTGATTTTTGCCTTGTGTTTTGTTTGTTTTGTCAGGCGAAAACACTAACTCGAGCTGAACTTGGCGCAATTGTGAGCGGCCATTGCCATCTTCACGCCATGGTACAGTTAAGTTACAAAATTTCCTGGCTTTGCAATAACAGTGAACTTGTTAAATATATTGTACCCTCAACAGTATGATCGTACACT
>JZKD02S1676057.1:140799-159787 GCA_000966675.3 Picea glauca
TCATCCATGTCTAAACGAAACGGTCCACACAAGAGACAGAGGGGAAGGCTTTCTTTCATGATGTTGGGCAGCGGAAACTAACATGAAAAATTAAAGAGCTGACCACGTCGTCGCGTGCGTGCACGGGCTCTGAAGAAATCTAACACAATCTCTCTTCCCACATACGGCACCTTCAAATGTCATTCACTGCTCATTGTAATATTGGCTGGATGGTGCTTATCAGGTACGACTCTGGGAAGTCTGAAGAAAGGGCAATCTACCTGCCTGCATCAGCTTGTTGCATGTTGACAGCCGGGCGTCTGATCCTGAATTTGATTTGGATATCAAGGAATAGAAAGATACTCTCAATTGGTGCCTGCATCAGCTTGTTGCATGTTGACAGCCGGGCAATCCGATCCTGAATTTGATTTGGATATCAAGGAATAGAAAGATACTCTCAAGGAATAGAAAGATACATATTATAATCATAGTGGGAAGTAGCTAGTGAACTATCCATCCAACCCCTGAATCATCTACAGGCCTACCTTCTATAGGTCTTGTCTTCATCTTGGTCATTTAACTAATGCAACTTGACCTGTACTTCCTAACCCTAGAATGAAAATCATAGACCTTCTTGATGACTTCTTGCAACTCTTACTTCCCTCAAGCCCTGGAATTTGACAGTCTACAACCAGTATTTTTTCCAGCAACTCGTATTTGACACGTCATCACAAAATCCACACATCATTGTTGCTGACTTGCATCAAAATTATTAACCTGTCAAATTCGCGTGTAACCACGCATATTACATTTCAAAAACGCTAATAGGTATGTGTTGGCCTAGGTTATACGCAGCCTAGGGAGGTAGTTGTAACCCATTGAAACGTCCAGGAATAAAAGTAAATGCCAATAAATGAGTAGGTAACAGGGAGAGTGTTTCACTGTCGTGTCACTAGAAGTTGGATAAAGAAATAAATACCAGCAAATGCCAAATCGCATCGATGGATCATGGGCCATAATCTTGCTCTCTACTGCTCATACCTGGTAGTTGAGGGAGATATTGGTGCCTTTTCTTTGTTGCTCGTATCTGGTGGTTGAGGGAGATATTGGTAGACATAGACATTCAAATAGGACATGTCACAAATCTTGTTGATTTGATATAAATGTGGAATTTATTGCTCCACATCAAAATTTTGAATTTAGAGATTAAGTTTAAATTTAATTCTTTTGTATTGAAATTATGATGTATGTATTTAACAATATGCATGAAGTTATATTACATGTAAAGTGAACTATGGATGTGATAAGGGAAAAGTAGATAACTTATTTCTCCAAATCACTCACATAAAACGAATTTCAAATAAAACTTTTTTCACCGGAAATTCTACCTTTTCCAAGAGGCTAATTATAAAACTCTGGATGAAAATCCAATTTTTTCCTTATTTTTAGAGAATATGTTTAAGGACCTAAGAGTCTTGCTTAAAATTTTTCATTTCATCATTTTCGATGATGTAGCATTGTGTTGCTTACATTTGAATGGCTTGACCAACTTCCACCTACTACAATCATACTATGTTTCTTTATTTAAAGTTCCCCGTAACTTTGCTTTAAACTATTATAGTTAGAAGCACCAAGTCCTACTTACTTAGATTATTCAAAAGACACACTAGTCATGCGTTCAACCACAATCTTAAAACATTCGACAATGATACTTATATATAGTTTTTTTAACACTTAGCCAACATAAGAATACAAGAATAACAACATTCAATGTACACAAAACAACCATAGAACGCACTATGGATAGGAACCAAGGTAGGTGCCTTGAATCTTTATTATAGAATAATGTCACATTACAACATAGGAACAAGATCAATATACTTGTGTATCATTTACAGATTTTAATCACAGTGGGAAATATCTAGTGAACTGTCCATCCAACCCCTGAATCATCTGCAAGCCTACCTGCTATAGGTCTTGTATTCATCTTGGTCACTTAACTAATGCAACTCAACATGTACTGCCTAACCCTAGAATAAAAATTATAGACCTCCTTGATCACTTCTTGAAAATATTACTTCCCTTGAGGCGTGAAATTTGACGGGCTACAAGCCGTATTTGGTCCAACATCCCATATTTGACTTGTCATCACAAATTCCACACGTCATTGCCGACTTGCATCAAAATTATTAACCTATCAAATTCACGTGTAACCACGTAGATTACCTATCAAACACGCTAATAGGTATGTGCGCTATAATATTACAGGTATATAATATATTGCCTGGCTTATATGCAGTATAGGCAGGTAGTTGTAACTCATTGAAGCATCCAGGAATACAAGTAAATGCCAATAAATGAGTAGGCAACATGGAGGGTGTTGCATTGTCACTCCACTATAAGTTAGATAAACAAATAAATTGATATGGATTTACGATCATAACAAACTCATTAACAGATTGAATACAATAAACACAGAGATATGGAGAACAAAACAATTATCCGCTGAACAATATCTTCTATTAAATAAATGAAATAGGCTAAAACTGTAAAACTACAAAACTGAAAGAACTTGCTCAAATGGTGGTAGCTATCTCTGAGAAGAGGTGTGGCTATTTCTTGCATCTGTTTGAGCACAATGATTACAATCAGGGTCTAGAGGCCTTTTTAATATTAATCATGAATTCCAAAACTCTAGACATCCAAAAACCTAACCCTAAGAGGTCAAACACCAAAAGTCATGTGGGCCCCGATGGGTAAGTTGGTACCTCAACTTCCCAGTGTCGTAACTTTTTCATACGACCTTCGTTTTAGGCACGTGATAGCCTAGTGGAAAGGAATTTTCAAGAAATACATGTTACACTATCAAACTCTGATTTTGTCTATAGTTTGACTATGGCAAGCCAAAAAAACATTGTTTAGGGCCCCAAAATGGCCCTCGGAGTACAAGAAGATGTGCTCACATGAAAACATCCAAAATAAGCCAGTTGGATTAGGTGGGAGGCCACCAGTCTCCATCTGGAAGATGTGTAGGGATTCAGACAACCCCGGAAGTGTAGAAACCACAATTACAAAGAAGCACTGAAGAATGTGTTGAACTAAAAATTGTCAAGAGGAGCCAGTTGGTATAGGTGGGTGGCCACCAATATCCAAGCGGTTCAGTCCTCCCTGCTTAGGAAGAAATGGTTTCCATTTCATTGAATTCCCCCATTATGTGAGGAAAATTCTGTTGAATTTGGCCCCAGTTGAGCCACTTGTGTTGGTGTAGGAGCTTCCCTACCTTGACAACCTGATAAAGTTGGATCCTCTACTGGTGAATTCCATTGACCTATATGTCCACTATCTCATCAATGGATGCATGTTCCATGCAATCATGGTTGAGATTTGTTGGTTTCATTTGTTCTATGATATCTGAGGTGTCCAATAATGGTGGAAAATATGGTTGATGGAGGTCCACATTGAACATTGGGTGCAAGCCAAGGAAGGGTGGAGTGTTGAGCTCAAAATAATTACTACCCACAGCCTTGGTTATCGTGTAAACCCATAGCGAAGTGGGAGGAGCTTCTGATGGGTCCCTGTAAGATGCTCTTTCTACAAATGTAACCAGACCTTGTCTCCCACCTGAAACTGGAGTGGTACCCTGTGTTGATCATGGTACTGCTTGTACTTAGCATTGGATTTATGCAAAATATCATGGACCTGTTGGTGGATGTGCTAAATCTGCTCAATGAATCTAGTGGCTTTGTCGGTCTCAGACTGAACATGGGAAGAGTCTATATGTGTGGTTGCAATAGGTAGTGCAACATCAATGGGACCCAAGGGTTGGAATCCCAACCCCACCTGAAATGAGTTGTCGTCGATGGAGATATGGAGAGCCATGTTGTAATTGTGTTGAACATAGGGGAGAATCTCATCCCATGTACGTGGATGCTTAGGGTTGTACATGCGTAGGATGTTCCCAATCATCTGATTGATGACCTTTGTTTGGTCATTTGTTTTGGGGTGGAAAGTCATGGATTTAGTGAGATTGGTTTCCAACAATGACCAGAGACTCGGCGCAAATGTGTTGAGGAATGTGTTTTCCTGGTTGAAGATGATGGTATGTGGTATCCCAAAATGGACCCAAACTCATTTGAAGAAGAGATTGGTAGTATCTTCCACTGTGATTTTCTTCTTGCAGGTTGTGAGGATGGCCATCTTTGAAAACCGACCAACTAACACAAATACACAATCATTCCCTTTCTTGGTGGAGAGAATGTCAGACATGTAATCCATCGAGATGGATTCCCAAGGCTTCTCGAGAGTAGGAAAATGGTTGTATAAGCATTTATTCTTGATGGTTGGCTTGGAAATGGCACAGGTAGTGCAATATCTGATATGCTTGCTGACGTCTTGTCGAAGTTTTGGCCAATAAAAATGTTTCTGTAGAACGACCACATTTTTATCCAGGCCAAAATGTCCTACCATCTGACTGTAGTGAGATTCCCAAATCAGCTTTGCATGCTCTCTTGTAGGAACACAGAGATGGCCCATATGGCATAACAACTTGTATTGAATGTGAAAATCATTGACATTTGTGCATGTACCGAAGCGTTGATAGGAGATGGCAAAGTCTAGATCTTGCTGATAAAGTTGGGGCCACTCAGATGCCTCATGTCCATAGGAATGGAGCACATTGGTGAGTGCATCCATAGGAGGTCGACTGAGGTATTCAATGACACAATTTGTGCTTCCTGTCATATACGTGAAGTTGAGATGGAACTGTTGCAAGTAGGTGGACCACTTATGATGACGGTCATTTTGTAACTTCCCCTATGTCTGTATGAACTGCAGAGGCTTGTGATCAATGTGGATGATTGTCTCCTTTCACATAATATAAAGTCTCCATTGATGACAGACTTGTACAATGGAATACATTTCATTTTCATAGGTGGGGTATTTCCAAAAATTATCTGAGAGTGTCTCACTATGGTCTGCTACTAGATGACAGTGATGAGTGAGAACTGCACTTACAACATAGTCATATGCATCAGTCTCAATCTTGAATGGTTGTTGCAGCTCGGGAAAGGATATGGGTGGCCACCCACTTATTCCAACTGGCTCCTCTTGACAGTTTTTAGTTCAACACGTTCTTTTGTACTTCTTTGTAATAGTGGTTTCTACACTTYCGTAGTTGTCTAAAGACCTACACATATTCCAGGTGGATACTGGTGGCCTCCGACCTAATCCAAATGGMTTATTTTGGATGTTTTCATGTCTGCACATCTTCCTGTACTTCCAGGGCCATTTTGGGGCCCTAAACATTGTTTTTTTGGCTTGCCACAATCAAACTATAGAAGGGGTCAGAGTTTCATTGAATAATTTGTAGTTCTCAAAAATACCTTTCCAACGGGATATCACGCGCTTAAAACATAGGTCTTATGAAAAATTTACGACCCCGAGAAGTTGAGGTACCAACTTACTCATCGGGGCCCACATGAATTTTGGTGTTTCACCTCATAGGGTTAGGTTTTTGGATGTCTAGGGTTTTTGAATTCATGAGTAATGTTAAAAAGGCCTCTGGAGCCTCATTGTAATCATTTTGGTCAGACGGCTATGAGTAGAAGAGACATCTCTTCTCAAATATAGCTACCACCATTATATCAAGTTGTTTCAATTCTGTAGTTTTACAGTTTCATCTTATTTCATTTATTCAATAGAAGATATTGTTCACTGGATATATGTGTTGTTTTGTGTATCTCTATGCTTATTGTATTCATTGTATTAATCAGTTCATTCTAATCCTAAATCTGGATAAGTGGTATCAGAGCGATCATCTCTTCATTTATTTTTCTTCGTGCATGTCCCCAACAACATCCAGGTATAAGAAGTTGGGACTCGAACCAATCGAGCCTTTTCAAGATCAGTCATGCTAATCCCAACAATAACCCATGGGGGATGAAAATAAAGATGATGGAGTAGGAGATCATTTTAAAATGTTGCTCGAGGAAGCCCTTGCACGAAAAAGGAACAGAATGATATATAACTTTGCACAGATACTTCAGCGGCTTCCCACAGGAGAAGCGTCTTCATCAAGCGGCCATGCAACCCCCTTCAATGTCTAGTTAATTTTGATATTCCATTATTTGAAGGACTGATAGATGAATATGTTGTATATAAATGGTTGAATCTGCTTGAAGGGTATTTTTTGGTCCACAATTTTTCTGATAGGGAAAATATTAGTTTTGGACTCCTCAAGGTTGTCCCCCATGTTAAGGAATAGTGGCATACTTACTCTGAGAAAAGGGCCATAGAGGAATCTGCAATATTTTTGGTCACCCATGTTGGCACCGGGGCAGACCCAGGGTTCAACGCTTCAACATCGCACCAACAAAACCCTAACTACCAGCCCTTTCGACAACACCTGCAAAGCAAATGAAGTCTCACCCGAGGTAAAGGCATGGGGGGTTGCAGGACTCAGGTGTCTACAAACAATATGGGACACAAATATGTGATTATAACACTTAACAGAGAACTTAGACAACAATATGCATTAGTTCATGAGTCTTATTCACATCGTAGATGAAACCCTAAGAACAGAACAATGCAGTAATAATCAAGATCAAACCCTTGAAACCTCTTAACACATAGCATTAGTTCAGATCTAGCATTCATTTACACCATTAAGCACTAAGCTACAACATAAGATGCATTCATTATAACAACGCTAAGCATAAATCACATAAGCAACATCGCACAAAGCACATCAAGACATAGGATATACGTGGTTCACCCCAGTGTGGGGCTATGTCCACTAACTTCTTTGTCTTCTTTATTAATCTTCGATCTTCTTACATTCATCTTCTCGTGTGAACAAAGACATAGAGCCTTACTTTGCAGTGGATAGGTGATATATGCACAACACATTAGATCCACCTTCCCAAAACTAGGTCAAGGCACAAAGCCAATGTGTTAATAGCACAGAGAACCTACATACAACATCTGTTCATAAAGTAACTTACAAAACACTTGCACTTAGCTCTACAAGCCCTTAACACATTCTTTCACAAAGCTAACCAGATCTACTTCTTACCTAGCTTAGGTACTTATTTATATCATTACAAAAATGCCTAATCATGGGTAAACCCATGGGTCCACATCTCTTAACCTATTACATAAACCCTAAAACCCTTTGTTGGGTCCACATGACAGCAAAATGAGTGAGATCCCCCGATCTCTGCTTCACGTAGGAGCTCCATCTTTGACCAGCATGTCAAAGTCCCAAAAATGGTCAAGCATGACCAATGTTTCCTCAAAACTTGGTCAAGGGCCAACAGGCCCCCAACACTCACTTGTGACTCATCCTGAGTCACTCAGATATGGGCACTGCTACTTCAAAGGTCTTGAGATTATCTCAACCTACCTCGACTTGCTGCTTCGCTAGAG
The DNA here is from genome assembly GCA_000966675.3 of Picea glauca. Lineage (NCBI taxonomy): Eukaryota > Viridiplantae > Streptophyta > Pinopsida > Pinales > Pinaceae > Picea > Picea glauca. Next base: position 148,204 of record JZKD02S1676057.1, read on the forward strand.
ATTTCTGGTCGGCAAACTCCCGAATCAGTTGTTCTGTAAGAGGCCCTTCCAGGAATTGTTACACTATCGTGACCATCTAGTCCAGCTGTGTGTATCCCCTTTGGGAGGTACGTAATGATCAATGTATATTCAAAGTTGTGTGGGATACTGTCATGACTAACTATACCAGCCAAAGGTGGTATGTATTCAGGAAATACCAACAGGATTTGCTTCGTGTTAGACAGATCATCGCAGTGCTTGTTTCTCTTATCATTAGTTGTTCGGCTAGAGCGGTGTCCAGCTGAAGGGGATGCTTGCAATCCTCTAGTCGATGATGCATGTATTCCTACAGACATGACTTCCTCAGAATCAACTACACAAGAATCTCCTCCACAGACTTCTCTAACGCACTAGCTTGACCCGACATTCACACTTGTAACCAAATAAATCGAGTAGGTGAACAAACAAGCAAGGTAATCAAACGAATGGCGAGGTCTAGAAAGCACAGTGAAATACAATTGATTATCTGTTAGCTCAGATAATCATGGGTGGAAAAAAGTGGCATCAACGCAGTGTCTGTCAGGTTGAATAAGAAAGCATCGTAATAGATTCCTCTGACGGGCAGGAATGCGTCCATAAATGTACATCTGTCCATTATGGAGTGGTCACAACGGTCCAATGGTGGTCTTTCTGTCAATAACTTTGTTTCTAGCCGTTTTGGAGTGTTATTATAATAGGCGGGGCGCCTCCAACGGTCATATAGCTTCATCGTGGAAAAGTTCCATACTGCGTGGTTCTATTATTCCGGCGAGGTTCAAGTTATATAGATCTTTCTCCTACGAGGTATTCTCTAGGACTTCCTGTAGTTTTTCTAACTTGGTTTTCTTCTTACTGAGCTTCATTGCCTTCTTTCCTGTGATCTGAGTCTCTGGATTCATCTTTCCATTCTTATTATTATCTTCTCTTAGCATAATGACTTTTCACTGCTGATGTTCTTTCAAAGGGGTCAGAGGTAATACCTCTTTTCTTACTAGGTCCTGGGTGGACATACTTTTTTCTTGCATGGATAGGTTCTTTAAGTCTTCATGTGTTCTTTCAACTTCGACAACTAATTCTCTGGTCCTCTATTGGTTTGACTGGTCGTCTTCTTCTTCCATTAGTCGCGCTATTTTTCTGGCTATGAAGTCCCTTAATTCTTTCTTTTTCCATTCTGTAGATTCCTCCTCTACTTTCCTTCTCATCCGATCCTTCCCAATCCAAGCCTTTCCTAATAAAAGTGAGAAAGGGGCATCGTTCTCAACAAACCCAATAAATTCAAATTCTTCTCCAGTCATGGTTCCATGAGCAATCATAGGTATATTAGTAACTCTTCCACATAGGGTTATCATCTTCCCTTTAAATGTAAGCCTATCCTTCCCAATGAAGGTATCATAGGAGGCTTTCCCAAATTTTCCCAAGTGCTTTCTAGCATAATATTCACATGTGTTTCTTCATCTAGTACATAGTTTATGTCAAAGTCTTATATTCTTGTAACTATGAGTTGTTTTTCTTCCAAGATCTCTGACAAACTGACATCCTTGTGGTCATTCATTGCTTCTTTTAACTGTAATAACATAGTCTGAGCTTTCTCTATATAATTTACTAACAGATACTTAGTTTCTTGACCTTCTTTATATTTTTCTTGTCTCATGTTCATCTTTTCAACTTTAGCAATTATTCTTGGGCAATCCTCAACCTCATGACCAATAGCTTTACAACAAAGAGAAATAGGACCTGTACCAGGGCATTTCTTAGCAAGATGTCACGATCTTCTGCAATTATAACATAGTGTCAATCCTCTCTTTCTTTTAAATGAGCCCCAACCTTTCTTGTACTGCGCACTGGGATCATAGTGCTGGAACTAGAATCTACAAAAATTCCTTCTAGGTTCCTGCATCCATTTATTAGTCCAACAATTCTTTCTATGCATAGGAATAATATATTTTTCTCTATTTCTATCAAATTTATTCAGATCGAGTCTTTCTTCTAACTATGCCCTAGTTTTCAGACTAGGACAAGATATATGAAACATACCTAGATTCATACTTTCGAAGAAAAAATTTCCACTTATTTTAACTTTACCAGAGCACCAAGCTTTAAGATCTTACCTCTTTCTTTTAGATTTAGTTTCGTTCTTAGTACACAACTTCGCAAGTCAAGTAGAATACTACACACTACATCAACAGATTTATGCACATAGCTTTCTCTTTTCTTAAGTTCCGAGCAATCACAGTTTCAATTCCTGGCAACAAAACCATTTGTTGGCACAGGGGAAGACCCAAGGTTCAATGCTTGAATAGTGCACCAGAAAAACCCTAACCACTGGCCCTTTTGGCAACACCTGCAAAGCATATGAAGTCTCACCCGAGGTAGAGGCAGGGGGGGTTGCAAGACTCAGGTGTCTACAACCAAGATGGGACACAGATCTATGATTATAACACTTAACAGAGAAGTTATCCAACAATAGGCATTAGTTCATGAGTCTTATTCACATCGTAGATCAAACCCTAAGTATAGAACAACGCAGTAATAATCAAGATCAAACCCTTAAAAACTCTTAGCACATAGCATTAGTTCAAATCTAACATTCATTTACACCATTAATCACTAAGCTACATCATTAGATGCATTCATTATAATAACGTTAAGCATAAATCACATAAGCAAAACCGCAAAAATCACATCAAGACACATGATATATGTGGTTCACCCCAGTGTGGGGCTACGTCGACCAACTTCTTTGTCTTCTTTGTCTTCAACTTGAATGGTTGGACCAACTTGAACTTAATACAATCATACTATGTCTCTTCATTTAAGGTCCCTCATAAATTTTAAACTATTATAGTTAGAAGCACCAACTCCTACTTACTTAGATTATTCAACAAACACACTAGCCATGCGTCCAACCGCAACCTTAAAACATTCTACAACAATACTTCTATATAGTCAATTCTAACACATAGCCAACATAAGCATACAAGAATAACAACATTCAATATACACAAGACAATCATAGAACCCACTATGGAAGGCAACCAAGATAAGTCCCTTGACTCTTTATTATAGAAGAATGTCACATTAAAAAAGAGGAGCATGACCAATCTACTTGTCGCTCATTTACAGATTATAATCACAGTGGGAAGTAGCCAATGAAAAATCAATCTAACCCCTGCATCATCTATAGGCCTACCTCCTATAGTTCTTGTCTTCATATTCTTAATTTAACTAATGGAACTTGACATGTACTTCCTAACCTTAGAATTAAAATCATAGACCTCCTTGATGAATTCTTGCAACTCTTACTTCCCTCCAGGCATGGAATTTGACAGGCTACAACTCGTGTTTTTTCCAACAACCCATTTTGACATGTCATCCATAAAACCACACATCATTGATGACTTGCATCAAAATTATTAACTTGTCAAATTCACATATAACCACACAGATTACCTATAAAAAATGATAATAGGTATGTGCGCTATAGGATTAGAGGTATATTATATATGCCCCGGGTTATACGCATCCTGGGGAGGTAGTAGTAACTCATTGAAGCGTTCAGGAATAAAATTAAATGGCAATAAATGAGAAGGAAACAAGGAGGGTGTTTCACTATCGCATCACAAAAATGTTAGATAAAAAAATAAATGCCAGTAAATTTGAGATCGCACAGATGGATCATGGGCCATAATTATGCTCTCTACTGCTCATATCCGGTGGTTGAGGGAGATATTGGCGCTTTCTCATTGTTGGGCGTATCCATTGGTTGAGGTATATATTGGTAGACATATACATTCAAAGAGGAAATGTCACAGACTTGTTGATTTTATATAAATGTGGAATCTAGTGCTCCACAACAAAATTTTGAATTTAGAGATTAAGTTTTAAATTAATTATTTTGTATTGAAATTATGATTTATGTATTTAACAGTATGCATAAAGTTATACTACATTTAAAGTGAACTATGGATGTGATAAGGAAAAATTAGACAATTTATTTCTCCAAATCACTCACATAAAAGGAATTTAAAATAAAACTTTTTTTCACCAGAAATACTATCTTTTCCAAAAGGCCAATTATAAAACTTTTGATGAAAAACCATTTTTTTCCTTATTTGTAGAGAATATGTTTCAAGGATCTAAGAGTCTTTCTTAAAAAATTTCATTTCATAATTTTCTATGATCTAACATTGTGTTGCTTCAACTTGAATGGCTTGACCAACTTGCACCTACTACAATCATACTATGTCTCTTCATTTAAAGTCTTGCATAACTTTGTTTAAACTATTCTAGTTAGAAGAACCAAGTCCTACTTACTTAGATTATTCAACAAACACACTAGCCATGTGTCTAATCACAACCTTAAAACACTCTACAACAATACTTATATATAATGAGTTATAACACTTAGCCAACATAAGCATACACGAATAACAAAAACACAAGACAACTATAGAACCCACTATGGACGGTCACCAAGATAGGTACCTTGACTCTTTATTATAGAATAATGTCACATTAAAACATAGGAGCATGACCAATATACATGTGGCTCATTTACATCAGTGGTAAGTAGCCATTTCTCTATTCATCCAACCCCTGGATCATCTACATGCCTACCTCCTATAGGGCTTATCTTCATCTTGGTCATTTAACTAATGCAACTCGACCTATACTACCTAACCCTAGAATGAAAATCATAGGCCTCCTTGATTACTTCTAGCAACTCATACTTCCCTCCCGGCATAGAATTTGACTATCTACAACCTGTATTTTGTCCAACAACCCACATTTGAGATGTCGTCATAAAATCCACACGTTATTGTTGACTTGCATCAAAATTATTAACCTGTCAAATTCATGTGTAACCACACAGATTGCCTCTCAAAAATGCTAATAGGTATGTGCACTATAGGATTAAAGGTATATAATATATGGCCTAGGTTATACACAACCTAGGGAGGTAGTTGTAATGCATTGAATCATCCAGGAATACAAGTAAATGGCAATAATGGGTAGGCAACATGGAGGGTGTTGCACTATCCCATCACTATAATTTAGATAAAAAAAAATGTTGGTAAATTCTAGATCACATCGATTTATCGTGGGCCATAATCATGCACACTACTACTCATTTTGGGTGGATGAGGAAGATATTGGTTCTTTCTCTTTGCTGCTTGTATCCGGTGGTTGAGGAAGAAATTGGTAGACATAGACATTCAAAGAGGACATGTCAGAGATCTTGTTGATTTGATATAAATGTGGAATCTAGTGCTCAAGAGAAAAAATTTGAATTTAGAGATTAAGTTTTAATTTAATTCTTTTGTATTGAAATTATTATGTATTTATTTAATGCTATGCATAAAGATATACTACATGTAAAGTGAACTATGGATGTGATAAGGGACAAGTAGACAACTTATTTATCCAAATCACTCACATAAAAAGAATTTCAAATAAAACATTTTGTCGCGAAAATACTATCTTTTCCAAAAGGCCAATTATAAAACTCTTGATGAAAATTCAATTTTTTCCTTATTTGTAGAGAATATGTGTCAAGGACCTAAGATTATTGCTTAAAATTTTTCATTTCATCATTTTTGATGATGTATCATTGTGTTGCTTCAACTTGAATGGCTTGACCAATATGCACCAACTACAATCATATTATCTCTTTTCATTTAAATTCCCTCATAAATTTGCTTTAAACTATTATAGTTAGAAGCAACAAGTCCTACATACTTAGATTATTCAACAAACACACTATCCATGTGTCCAACCACAACCTTAAAACATTCTACAACAATACTTATATATAGTCAAGTATAACACTTAGCCAACATAAGCATACAAGAATAACAACATTCAATATACACAAGACAACCATAGAACCCACTATGGACGAGAACCAAGATATGTGCCTTGACTTTTTATTATAGAAGAATGTCAAATTACAACATAGGAACATGACCAATCTACCTGTGGCTCATTTCGTATTATAATCACAATAGGAAGTAGCGAGTGCACTGTCAATCCAACCCCTGAATAATTTGCAGACCTACCTCCTATAGGTCTTCTCTTCATATTGGTCATTTAACTAATGCAACTCAACCTGTATTGCCTAACCCTACAATGAAAACCATAGACCTCCTTGATGACTTCTAGCAACTCTTACATCCCTCCAGGCCTAGAATTTTATGGGCTACAACCCGTATTTTGTCCAACAACCTATATTTGACATGTCATCACAAAAGACACATGTCATTGTTGACTTGCATCAAAATTATTAACCTATCAAATTCACGTGTAACCATGCGGATTACCTATCAAAAACACTAATAAGTATGTGCAATATTGGATTGTAGGTATATAATATATGGCTTGGGTTATACGCAACCTTGGGAGGTAGTTGTAACTCATTGAAACACCCAGGAATGAAAGTAAATGCCAATAAATGAGTAGGGAACAGGGAAGGTGTTTCACTGTCGCATCACTAGAAGTTAGATACACAATTTAATGCCAGTAAATGCCAGATCGCATCGATGGATAATGGGCCATAATCCTTCTCTGTAGTACTCATATCTGGTGGTTGAGGGAGATATTGGTGCTTTCTCTTTGTTTCTCATATCCAGTGGTTGAGGGAGATATCAGTGCGATGAGGTGGTGTGTAAGGTTTATGTGGATATGAGCAACGCTAAAATAAACATTTTCGAACTCTAAAACTATGGTATTGAGAGAGTTGCACCTATGGGTCGCAACAAATCTCGTGGTAAATCATCGGGCTTCATCATTTCTATAGTAGACCAGGTTTTGGGAATATTGCAGGTTATATAAGGCTTCAATAATTCATGATATGAATAATATATTTTCAAATTGCCATGGCAAAATCTCTAACATGGCCATTGATTTTCCTATTTTCTGAGTTACCTGTTTGCTTGTTTTGTGGATTGTTGGTTGTTCTAGGCTTTAGATTATGATTATCTATCCATCAACATTTTAAATCTTGTAATCAGTTTTAGGATGTAATTTGTTTTATGGCAATTGCTCCATATGTTGATAACAATGTGTATTGTTTCCTTTGGGAATAGAGATGATAGATGGGATGGATCATGGTTCTACTCTTTTAGGCAGGAAGCTCAAGTTAGGGATTTTAGCTAGCTGCAAGCCATACTCAGTGAATACAAAAATTGAGTGGTCGGGGCTTGTTCCCCTCTGGTTCTTTATGGAAAAACCCACTATAGCTCTCACTTCTTTGTTAAATCCTATTGTCAAAGACCCAAATTAAATAATATTAATAATATTATTTAAAACAAGTGTTGCATGGTAGCATAGTTTGTGCCGGGTTGAATTGGGAATAAATGCACAGGGATGGGGGAAAAGTAGCAGAGGAAGATGGAAACTGCAATGGAGATGTGTCAAGCAACATGAAGGATAGGTGGTATCCATGTAGTAAATGGCATGTGGCCTTTAGAGTCCCATTTAGTTTTTGAAACTATATAATCCGTCTTACTATGTTCAAAATTTTCGTTTTTTCCAGTAGTGTGACTTGCTATGTTTGAAATTTCCGTTCCTACCTTGCAAGTTTTATCTCTTCAACGTATTTATGAAATTCATTCATAATGATTTATGTATACTTTCAACTGGTTAGAGTTAAGTACAATTTCCATAGATCATCTGGCTTGTGTGTCTCTATATGTGTCAGGACAAATAAAGTTATATGCATAGCAAGAGAAAAAGATATCTATGAGAAAATGATAAAACACAGAAGACACATATAAACTTACATTCAAATTAAACAAAAAAAAATTCTTGACAATCAACATAGTTGAAGATAAAAATTTCTGAGCACATAAATATAAAAGGAGACAAAAATAGTTTTATTTGAAATATATCAAAAAATAATATTGTCTATTACATACTCCTAGAAATTTAAATGCGTTTGTCATATACACTGGGATTGGGGCTCCTGCATACCATAGGATAAACATGTACAAGAAATAAGTCTTTGAAAAGAAGAAGTGGGAGATGGTAGAGAACAATACCTGAAAAAAAGAAATTGGAAGGTATCAGTCTTTGGCTAGACATTTCTATTTAAAAAGGTGGAATAAATGGATTGAAAAACAAAGAAGGATCTGAGTAGTATAGAATTACAGTGATTGTACATATCACCCCTTTTTCTATTTGCTTCCTGATGCCTTTTTATTGCTGTCGTCGACAACTATTGGAATCGTGCCAACTTCCTATTGCCTTTCGTCGGCGACCTACTTCATTTCCGTTTGGACCCATTCTTCAATGTATCTTATCAAGGGGGCCACGTTGATCTCATTTTGTATTTTAATGTCAAAAAGTTACTTTTCTAATTCCCTTAGATGGATAGAAATATTATGCAGAGCCTCATCAATTTCTTCATTTTGTACCGAATAGTCGACTAGCCAGTTGTCCACGTCATCTTCACCATATTCAAGGATGCTGTAAAAAATTTCTAAATACAACCCCTTAAAAATATCAACTTGTTTATTGAAGGATTGATTAGTTAAGGGAAATGATTTGATGATTAATTTGGGGTCTTCGAACTCATTGGTTCTTCCGACTAAGTCTAGTTCGATAAGCTTTATGAATAATTTTTCTTTGTTTGATATGACTTGTTCACATGATCGCACAATGAGATGAAGGTTCTTCACTTTCTCTTTCCAACATGCATTTAATTGAGTGATCCAATTTTCATAGGGGATATCTTCTTGTATTATTCCAAAACATGTGCCCTCGTTCCAAGGGAATCCATACTTTGTGATGTTTCCCAAGCCTCAGTAATCAGTTCCATTCTTTTCTTTATATTATTCTCCACATGTCATTTACACAATGAAAGGATGTTGGAGTATCCTTTTAACTTGGTTGCAGGGGTGAAAGGCATGGCTATTTCTAAAGGAATGACAAGAAATGGAATAGGAATCACGGCTTCCTCCAGTTCCTTGACACAGACCTTTAGTCTGGCATTATCGACCTCAATGCCTCCAATGGAATCATCAAGAACATCTCCGGTTTCTATGTGAATTCGAGACATTTGGGACGACTGCATGTTCGCAAGGTTAATCTTTGAACAAGATTTCCCTTTCTTATTTTTTACATATCTCTTTTCAATAATTAATTTTTTATACTTGCTATAAAAAACAACGCTCTAGAATAAAAAGGATTCATCTTCATAAAACAAAATCGGTATCAGCTATGTCAATTGGGAGACTATGTTGGATCGCGTCTCCGGGATGATCAATGTTGCAGAATATGCTATCCAAATTAGTCTCAAGTTCCATGTTCTCAGTCTCAATTTTGGGCTCTTCTGCCTTCCCTACATTTTTTTTTCTCTTCTTCTCCACGAGAAGATTGTGAGAACTATCAATTTTAAGGAGAGGAGGGTTGTTATTTTCTCTTTCGTTTGGAGAATTTTGGGTTGATTTCTTACTGTGGTGGGCTGTTAGAGTTATGCTCTAGGATGTCATACTTTTGGGAGTGATATCCGACGATTTAACACTCTTCTCATTGAGGCATTTTCCCTATTTCTTGTACAATTTAGTGGTGGTTTGCAATGTGTCTAGGCCGTCGGCATCAGAAGCAAGGGTGTTGTTGTCAGTGTCTCTGTTTTCTCTTAGGTGTCTCTGGGAAAAATAATTTTAGAGGCCAACTGCAAGTAAATGTTCTAAAAAATTTCCATTAGGGTCGAACCCTCTTAGCCTTTCAGCATATCTTAGGTTCAAGTTGTTGAAATGGGCTGCGAATTCACCAATTTTGTTGACGTTCCTCAACACGAAGTCTCCGACTTTCCAAGGAAAAGGAATGAATTGTTTGTTTCTCTTCTCATGGAATAGATGCAACTAGAAGTTGTATTTCCTTTCTATTTTTATAACAAACATTATGTCCGTAATGTGACATGGAAGGAGAGCAGGTTTTTCCTTGGAGCCAAAAATCCTTATCACACTTCAATTCTCCATTTGTTCAAGTGCACGCTTCCTGTCCAAAAAATTGGTTGCCTGGTTAGATATGCAAGGAGCATCCTCTCCTAATAATAAAACTTTGAAAATAGATAAAAATTCATTAAAAACATCATAAAAACAGTGGGAGGCCTTGTGCTTCCATAAGGCCTGGTACCATAAGGTTATTGGGCTGAATTCCCATTTTACCTTCTTGGACAAAGACAGTTTTGGAAACGAACAACAATGAACTATTGAAAAAACCAAGTAGGATGACATATAAATCTTCTTCTCCTTTTTGAAGCTTGACAATTGGGAACAAATTTCATGGGAAATTAGATTCCCCTAATAAAAAATGGCTTGTGCCTTGACTATGAAATACAAAATATAAAGAACCATGCAGGAAATATTTGTTGTGGATTCCTGTCTCGTTATTCTTGTAACTAGCCAGACAATTTCCCAGAATGGATTTATAAATGAACTAACTTGCAAGATTGTGATATCTTCAAGAACTGCCATCGGGTCTTCCAAGATTTCGAGCAAGACGTCCAACCCATTATTATGATTTCTTCGGAACTACTTGGAGTCTTCTCCTTTGAACGTCAATGTTGGCTCCAACAATCTTAGCATTTGGCGGAAGACCTGAGGTGACAAAGAAATAGGAGAGTGGTCCCCCAATGGAATAATTATTTGGCCTGAAATATATTTATTGGCGCACCAAAAGACTATCTCCTTACAGTAAAAAACTCCAGGGACACATCTTGCATGAAAAATTCTAGAGGTCCAAATTATTTCGTTTTGGGCGGAAGGGGATGAGTAGTAAGAATTGCATACTTAGAAGTGTGAAGGTGGTGGGTATGACGAAGAGAAATTAAGGATTGTAGGTTTCATGAATGTGCCAGTCCGACAATGCACGAATGAAATTCCATGATGTTTGAAATTAACACTTGGAAGGGATAATATAACCCTCCAAAAATCTTGGTTTAATGTGTATTAAGGGGATATATACTTGATCCTTTCACTCATCAATGATAATCTATATGGTTCCTGCATGATGAGTTATTAGCATTAAAGCTTACTAATTGCATATTTAGAAATAAGACCTTGTGTGTGTGTGTGTGTGTGTGTGTTTATAAACAATTTTTTATTATAAACAAGCGTGAAGGTGATGAAGAAGGGGAAGAGAAAGTAGGGAATGGCCAAGTATGAAAAGCAGTCGGATGAGATTCAAAATAGGGTTACACGGGACACTTAGGAGAGTTGAGTGTCTGATGGTGAAATTGTATGTCTCGAAATTTTTGACTACAAAATGCGTAAAATAGAAGAGGGCATGATGGGGAATTTTAGTGGCCAGTTTGTATATTTGCGGAAATCTGGGAAAGTGGCTAAGTATGGAATAGTGAAATGATTGGTCAGACTTTCTTTCAAAATTAAGGATTGAAGATCTAGTGAAAAGGCCAACCCGACGACGCGTGAATGGAATTCCATGATGTTTGAAATAAACACTCGGAAGGGATAATATAAACCTCCATAAATCTTGGTTTAATGCATATTAATGGGAGATCTCCTCAAATATTGGTTTAGCATTAAAGCTTACTAATTGCATA
>JZKD02S1676057.1:159797-184808 GCA_000966675.3 Picea glauca
TTAATTAATTGTCCTGGTTAAATATTTGTTGAATGTATATTGGTTTAATTAATTAATTAATTAATTTAATGATTAAATATCTGTTTAATAAAATCCAGTTTAATAAATTATTAAATTATTATTTGGTATCGGAAAATCAACCCATTAATGAAAAGGGGATAAGTTGGTTGACACCTAATTGAGGGAGGGTAGTTGAGAATTAAATGAAGGAAGAAGGTGGTGAATGATGGGAGGGGAGGACAAGGCAAGGGGGGAGGATTGTATTAGGGGTTTTTTCACTGTTGGGAGGATCAGGTGGTGTTTCAGTGGAGGTGTTTGTTGTGGTTTTTCTGAGGAGCTTGTTGGAGGTTTGTCATAGGGGGCACCAGGGTTGTTGGGGATTTTGGGCTCGGAGGGTCAGGAAACTGCAAGGGTTCCTGGAGCTAGGGAGCCAGAGAGGCTCTGTTCCTAGCTGGTTGGGAGGAAAAGATTCAGTTTTCAGGCAGTTTCAAGCAGTCTGCAACAACAGGAAAGAAAGGAAAGAAAGGGACAAACTTCTTTTTCAAGAGGTATTTTACCAATATTAATTTTGTTAAGAATGAAAGTTATGTTGTGTAATTTGTTTGTGACTATTTTGGACTGTATAATTTGCGAATTTGATATCTAAACTGATTAAATTTGCTAGTACTTCAACATAAATTTGATTGATTTGTTATAATGCAAACATATATTGTTATAATGCAAACATAAATAGAAATTAGATGTCATGTTCAAGAAAAAAAAAGTAGATTAGATTAAAATTTACTATTTAACTTTGAAGCCTTAGTAAAGGTCTTACATTTTGGGTGTTGTTTGTAGGTCACAAAACAATGGAAGGAAAATATTGAGCCCTCCTGTCTGGGAAATCACAATTGAAAAAGTGGGTAAGTATGAAATAGGGAAACGATGAATCTGACTAATTTTCGCTAATATACTGAAATTTGCAATAGATATCCCATTACCTGGAAAGATCTGTTATGCATGTATATCACATAATTTTGGTTGTTGTTTGCAAGTCACAGAACAATGAAAGGGAAATCTTGAACTCGCATGTCTGGGAACCTGCAAGCGAAAAATTCGGTAAGTACGAAATAGGGAAACAATCGGTGGAATTCGTGTTTCACAAATATATTGATATTTGTAATAGATATCCCATTACCTGGCAGGATATTTTCTGCATTTTTATGGACAAGTTGTGTAGGGACAATTATTATGATTGTCTCCTCGAGGCATGGTGAGTTGCTAACATTAAACCTCAGTTATTGCATACTTGGAAAGAAGTGCGAAGGTGGCGAGCACAGGAAACAACGATTAGGAATTCTATATTTTGTGAACCCTCCAGCCCGACGATCCACAAAAGAGATTCGAAGAAATGACCAAGTATCGAAAGAGGATGAACAAGCTTCAAAATGGGGTGACAATAGTTCCAAAGGAGACGTGAGGACCTGCCGGTCAAATTGTAGGTCTCATAACTTTTGAGTGCACTCCGTGTAACACAAAATAGGATATGATGTGGGAGTCCGACAATAAATTTCTATATTGTGGAAGCCAGTGTACTGTTTGATGGTCACATAACAATGGAAGTGCAATCTAGCGCCCGCTTGCCTGAGAATACATGACCGAAAAAGTGTCTAGGTATGGAATAGAAAGTGGTCAGTCGGAGTCACGATATAAAAGAATGAGCGCAAATGTGAACCCGTGAGTCTTCCAACCTGTGCAGTTAGATTTTTTTTTTAAAATGACTAAGTAACAAGAAAGAGAAAGTACAGAGGAAAGAGAAATGAGAATTTGGTTAAGTATAGAAGAGGGAAGAGAAGGTCTAATATATTCAAATTTGTAATAGATATCCCATTTCCTTGCAAGATCTTTTCTACATGTTTCTGGAGAAGTTGTATACTTACTGCATATACTTGGAAATAAGTGTGAAGGTGGCGGGAACATGAAACAATGACTAGGAATTGGAAATTTCCTGAGCCTTCCAACCCGACGATCCGTGAAAGAGATTCCAAGAATTGGCCAAGTGTGGAAAGTGGTCAGACGAGCTTCAAAATAGGGAGAAAAGGGTTCCTAAGGAGACATGAGGCCCTGACGGTCAAATTGTATGTATCATAACTTTTGAGTGAAAAATGTGTAACACAGAAGAGGGGATGATGTGGGAGTCCAAAAGTCAATTTGTATATCGTGGAAACCAGGGTGTTGTTTGCAGGTCAAGGAATAATGGAAGTGTAGTTCTCGGAGGCATGGTGAGATGTTAACATTAAACCTTAGTTATTGCATACTTGGAAAGAAGTGAGAAGGTGCAGGAATAGGAAACAACGATTAAGAATTGGATATTTCACGAACCCGCCAACAATATGCAAAAGAGATTCCAAGAAATGGCCAAGTATGGAAAGAAGACACACAGGCTTCAAAACAGGGTGACAATAGTTCCCCAGGAGACATGAGGACTCGAAGGTCAAATTGCAGGTCTCAAAACTTTTGAATGCAAACTTTTTATCATGAAAGAGGGTATGATGTCAGATTACAACAATAAATGTGTATGTCGTGGAAGGCTGAGTGTTGTTTGCAGGTCAGAGAACAATGGAAGTGCAATATAGATCCTGCTTGCTTAGGAATTTGTGATCAAAAAAGTGGCTAGGTATGGAATGGGAAGCGGTCGATCTGAGTCGTGATATAAAAGAACAATTTCAAATTTGAACCCATGAGTCTTCCAGCCCACGCATTTAGAAATTTTTGGAAAGATGACTAAGTAAGCAGAAAGAGAAAGTAGAGGGAGAAATAAACGAGAATTTGGTTAAGTATATAAGAGGGAAAATAAGGTCTAATATATTCAAATCTGTAATAGATATCCCATTTCCTGGAAAGATATTTTATGTATTGTTTTGGAGAAGTTGTATACTTATTTCATATACTTGGAAAGAAGTGTAAAGGTGGCGGGCATAGGAACACATCGACTAGGAATTGGAAATTTCCTAAACCTGCCAACCCGATGATCCACAAAAAAGATTCCAAGAAATGGCCAAGTGTGGAAAGTGGAAGGATAAACTTCAAAATAGGGTGACAAGGGTTCCCGAGGAGATGTGAGGCCCCGACAGTCAAATTGTATGTATCAGAACATTTGAGTCCAACATGTGTAACACGGAAGAGGGGATGATGTGGGAGTCCTGAAGTGAATTTATATATCGTAGAATCTGCAGTGTTGTTTGTAGGTCACGAAACAATGGAAGTGAAATTTAGAGACTGTCTGGGCAGGAACTCACGATTGAAAAAGTGGCTAGGTATGGAAAGGGGAAGTGCTCAGTCAGAATCGCGATATCAAAGCATGAATAAAAATGTGAACCCGTGAATCCGCCAACCTGCGTAGCAAGACATTTTTAGAAAAAATGACTAAGTAACTAGAAAGAGAAACTATAGGGGAAAAATAAAGGGGAAGTTGGTTAAGTATAGAAGAGGGAAAAGAAGGGGATAAAAGAGTGGGAAAGTAGAAAAGTGGAGGGAAATTTTTGTAAGCGTGATTTGGTCTCAAACAATCCCCATTGTTGCAAAACCGTCATTTTCTAGTCAAATATTTTATCCACTTACTCATTTTCTATTGTGCTTGTACCATTAAAAAGGGTGTGAGAAAATTCTTTGTTGAAGATTTGCTTTTATTGCAACTTGTGGGAGTAATTGTGTTCTTGATACATTCTTGCATGACTTTGAAATATTAAATTAAGTATTAAACTTCTTTCATTATGGGTTGTAGATATTGTACCTACAACATTCCTCTAGTGGGACAACATGCAGGAGAAATCGAGATCCTTTTCAACATGCATACAAAACTCATTACCATGATTTTTTTTAGGAATTCCTTGAAGTCTTCTCCTCGAAAGGCCAATGTTCGTTGTTGCAATCCCAATATCTTGCGGAAGACATAAGGTGACAAAGAAACATGAGATTGGTTCTGCAGTGGAATAGTTCCATGGCTTGAAGAAGGTGAACAACACTCATGTTCCTAACAATGGCGGCCTGAAGACATTGCAAGGAACCACTGAATTGTACAAATATTATGGAAAAGGCCCTGACGAGAAGAGTTTCCAATCTGCGACCACGACTGCGAAGAGCATGACATCTTGCAGCATCGCTCCAATGGCCCACCTTAACAAGAAAGAAAGTTATAAATTTTCAAATGCAAGAGGACATAAGAACCCATCCTCGCGGAAAAATTGATAGTTCTCACAAGATTCCCATGAGGAAGAAGACAAAAAATGTTGTAGGGAAAATAGAAGAGCCTGAAACTAAAAGTTAGGATACACCAAGAGACCACCTCCTCACAGTTGAAGACTTCAGGGACACAGCCTGCATGAGAAATTCGAGAGGTCAAATTAATTCATTCTGGTTGGGAGGGTACCAAGAGACCCCGTCCTTACAGGAAAAGACTTTAGGGACACAGGATTCACGAGCAATTCCAGAGGCCCAAATTAGTGCATTCTGCATGGAAGGAGATGAGTCGTAGGAATATGCCTTGCACCAGTGGGATTTTTGGTCCTCATCCCCTAATATATTAATTGTATATCCAAAGAATATGAGAGTGGTCTCACAATTGAATAATTATTTGGCTTGAAATATATCTCTGGGAGGATCAAGAGACCATTTACTTATAGTGAAATACTTCCACCCAAAATGAACTCATTTGGACCTCTGGAATTCCTACTCTCGATTTGCAAAGTGGCGATTGCATTTAGTGTCAGTTTATTTTCTGAAACCCCTTCCTTTGGTCTTGTCAGGGCCGCCATCGCCAAGACGAGAAGTGGCCCCCATTATGGTTGATTTCAATTTTTACATAGGAGTGGGAACATTGTCTGCATTTCCATAATCCATTTCCGTATCATATTCCATCAGATCATCTTCTTTTGGCTCAAAATCAACTGCATCAACCTCTGTTCCATCCATCAACGCAGGCGGGTGGGCTATCTGAGCAGGCGAGGTTGCNACATCGACTAGGAATTGGAAATTTCCTAAACCTGCCAACCCGATGATCCACAAAAAAGATTCCAAGAAATGGCCAAGTGTGGAAAGTGGAAGGATAAACTTCAAAATAGGGTGACAAGGGTTCCCGAGGAGATGTGAGGCCCCGACAGTCAAATTGTATGTATCAGAACATTTGAGTCCAACATGTGTAACACGGAAGAGGGGATGATGTGGGAGTCCTGAAGTGAATTTATATATCGTAGAATCTGCAGTGTTGTTTGTAGGTCACGAAACAATGGAAGTGAAATTTAGAGACTGTCTGGGCAGGAACTCACGATTGAAAAAGTGGCTAGGTATGGAAAGGGGAAGTGCTCAGTCAGAATCGCGATATCAAAGCATGAATAAAAATGTGAACCCGTGAATCCGCCAACCTGCGTAGCAAGACATTTTTAGAAAAAATGACTAAGTAACTAGAAAGAGAAACTATAGGGGAAAAATAAAGGGGAAGTTGGTTAAGTATAGAAGAGGGAAAAGAAGGGGATAAAAGAGTGGGAAAGTAGAAAAGTGGAGGGAAATTTTTGTAAGCGTGATTTGGTCTCAAACAATCCCCATTGTTGCAAAACCGTCATTTTCTAGTCAAATATTTTATCCACTTACTCATTTTCTATTGTGCTTGTACCATTAAAAAGGGTGTGAGAAAATTCTTTGTTGAAGATTTGCTTTTATTGCAACTTGTGGGAGTAATTGTGTTCTTGATACATTCTTGCATGACTTTGAAATATTAAATTAAGTATTAAACTTCTTTCATTATGGGTTGTAGATATTGTACCTACAACATTCCTCTAGTGGGACAACATGCAGGAGAAATCGAGATCCTTTTCAACATGCATACAAAACTCATTACCATGATTTTTTTTAGGAATTCCTTGAAGTCTTCTCCTCGAAAGGCCAATGTTCGTTGTTGCAATCCCAATATCTTGCGGAAGACATAAGGTGACAAAGAAACATGAGATTGGTTCTGCAGTGGAATAGTTCCATGGCTTGAAGAAGGTGAACAACACTCATGTTCCTAACAATGGCGGCCTGAAGACATTGCAAGGAACCACTGAATTGTACAAATATTATGGAAAAGGCCCTGACGAGAAGAGTTTCCAATCTGCGACCACGACTGCGAAGAGCATGACATCTTGCAGCATCGCTCCAATGGCCCACCTTAACAAGAAAGAAAGTTATAAATTTTCAAATGCAAGAGGACATAAGAACCCATCCTCGCGGAAAAATTGATAGTTCTCACAAGATTCCCATGAGGAAGAAGACAAAAAATGTTGTAGGGAAAACAGAAGAGCCCGAAACTAAAAGTTAGGATACACCAAGAGACCACCTCCTCACAGTTGAAGACTTCAGGGACACAGCCTGCATGAGCAATTCGAGAGGTCAAATTAATTCATTCTGGTTGGGAGGGTACCAAGAGACCCCCTCCTTACAGGAAAAGACTTTAGGGACACAGGATTCATGAGCAATTCCAGAGGCCCAAATTAGTCCATTCTGCATGGAAGGAGATGATTCGTAGGAATATGCCTTGCACCAGTGGGATTTCTGGTCCTCATCCCCTAATATCTTAATTGTATATCCAAATAATATGAGAGTGGTCTCGCAATTGAATAATTATTTGGCTTGAAATATATCTCTGGGAGGATCAAGAGACCATTTACTTATAGTGAAATACTTCCACCCAAAATGAACTCATTTGGACCTCTAGAATTCCTACTCTCGAGTTGCAAAGTGGCGATTGCATTCAGTGTCAGTTTATTTTCTGAAACCCCTTCCTTTGGTCTTGTCAGGGCCACCATCGCCAAGATGAGAAGTGGCCCCCATTATGGTTGATTTCAATTTTTACATAGGAGTGGGAACATTGTCTACATTTCCATAATCCATTTCCGTATCATATTCCATCAGATCATCTTCTTTTGGCTCGAAATCGACTGCATCAACCTCTGTTCCATCCATCAACGCAGGCGGGTGGGCTATTTGAGCAGGCGGGGTTGCCTTGGAATTATTTGGCTTGAAATATATCTCTTAGTGCACCAAGGTATCATCTCCTTTTTTTCTCCTGGGAGGAGGGATATGAGTAGTAAGAATATGCCCTGGATCATTGTAACTTCTGTTCATCATGCCCAAAGGTGTTTACTGTATCTGGATAGAACTGTTTTCGAACTACTACCATAAGTTAACGAGAATGTCTATTTTCTCGAAATGATCTTTGAAATGAACATTTGGAAGGGATAATATAAACCTCCACAAATATTGGCTTAATGTGTATCAATGGGAGATCTCCTCGAGCCTTTCTTCGATCAATGACAATCTCCACGATTCATGTAGAATGAGTTGTTACCATTAAATCTTACTAATTTCATATTTAGAAAAAAGTGTGAAGGTGGCGGTGATGACAAAGAACGATTAAGGATTAGATATTTTGTGAAGGTGCTAACTGGATGACACACAAAAGAGATTGCATGATTCTTGAAATGAACACTTCGAAAGGATAACACAACCCTCCACAAATATTGGTTTAATTCATATTAATGAAAAATATGCTCTAGCCTTTCAGAAATTAATGACAATATTAACGGTTCCTGGACGATGAGCTATCAGAATTAAAGATTAATAATTTCATATCTAGAAAGAAGTGCAAAGGTGGCGGGGATGGAGAAGAGAAACTAAGCATTACACATTTCGTTGACATTCCAACCCATCAAAGAGATTCCAAGAAATGGCCAAGTATGGAAAGCGGTTGGTCGTGTTTCAAAATAGGGTCACAAGTTATACTTAGGAGATGTGAGGGGTCGATGTTCAAATTGTATGTCTCTGAACTTTTGACTAAAAAACGTGTAACACGGAACATGGCACAATGACGGATTTCAATGGTTAATTTGTATAACGCGGAATTTTGGGTGTTGTTTGTAGGTCACAAAAAAATGGAAGTGTAATGTTGAGCAAGCCTCTCCAGGAACCGACGATGGAAATAGTGGCCAAGTATGAAATGGGTAAGTGGTTGGTTGGAGTCATGATATAAAAGCATGAGACATACTCAGAAAAGGGCATATTGACAGCCTTGAAAATATTGCGTAACTTTGGGTGTTGTATATAAAAGTATGAGACATTCAGAAAAATAGCTAAGTAACCATAAAGGGAAAGTAAACGAGAAAAAGAAAGGGAAATTTGCTTGTCAATTTATAGATTGGGGAAGTTTGGGTGTTGTTTGCAGGCAATGGAACAATGGAAATACAATGTTGATCCCGCCTACCTAGGAACCCGTGATCCAAAAATTTTGTTGAATATGGAATGGGGAAGTGGTTGGTCGAACTTGTGATATAAAATTATCAGTGGAAATTTGAACACGTGAATCCGCCAACCCGTGCACCTAGACATTTTCTGAAAAACGACTAAGTAACCAAAAAGGGAAAGAAGAGGGCAAAAAGAAAGGGGATAGAAATTTTTGGAAGCAGGAATTGGTGTAAGAAAGCTCCATTGATGGTCTTAACAATAACTATGAAGTGCATTAAACAAGAGAATGGGCTCTTCAATCAAGGAATAGATAAAGTGATCCATGCTTATAGTTTCTAGGATGTGTTTACATAAGATAAGCATCGAAAATCCATAAGAAAATCAATTTTGGGATGTTTAATTAAAATTATTGTACTGTCAACTTCACTGTAAGTATAACAATGAAGAATTTGAATTTTAAGATGAATTTGAATTTAAATTTTATGTGGTTGATATGATAGTTCCATTGGACTTCACATACTATATATCCTTTTATTTCAAAATATTCCCAGACATGAATTTTTATAACTTCATCGATCAAGGAAAAGTGTTAAAACGAGTTGCATACTATATTTGCATTATAGAGATTATATTAAAAGGAAAATAAAGTCATGCATATTCTTTAAGATCGTAGAAAAATTCCCAAGATCCTGAACGTATCATTAATTNTCGATCAAGGAAAAGTGTTAAAACGAGTTGCATACTATATTTGCATTATAGAGCTTATATTAAAAGGAAAATAAAGTCATGCATATTCTTTAAGATCGTAGAAAAATTCCCAAGATCCTGAACGTATCATTAATTTTCCAGAACGAAGCATACAACCGAGAGCCAAGTAAACACCAAATGTATTGAAAGTCAAGGCACAAGGAAACGCATGAACATAGAAGGCACGATATGAGATCCCACAAGGGTCCATAAAGAAGCACACATCGACCTATGCATCAAACAATTTGATATATATAAAAAACACACATGGCATTGGTTTTCTCTTACATCCAGTATATGTTCCCATGAGAAAATAATCGGGGCCATTAGATATGAACAAAATTTTGCCAAACACAAGATATCACAAAACTAGTGAAGCTTCAACATTGTATTCCAGCTATAACCAAACCCCCAAATGGGGAACAAGAAACTTTCCTATTACTATTTTACTATGAAGAAAGATCACTATGGACATTTTCTTCTGATAGTGCCATGTTCTATCACTACCAATTTGAACAATGGAAAATTCCCAGTATTATTGGAAATGTCTGATGCTTACACCCATAGAGGAAATCCACTTTGATGGTTCAAAGGATGGGCCTGATTTATTTACAGTTGGATACTTTGTATGGGGTTTGTCCTCATGCTTCCCATTTCTGGACTGAAAAATCTTATGCGCTTGTACATCAGTAATAAATGCACCTGCCTGTATGAATTCCAATGCCCAAACTCCCCAATATCTATAGGGAGTTTTGAAGATCTCAAGCTCATGCTTCAACCCAGGTGGAACCCTTTTTTTTCAATTAGGGCACCGAGAAAATGCAGATATCTTACCATAAAAGTATAGTTGGAGATCATCTTTTTTTTTATTTGGGTACCCAAAAAATGCATAAATCCTGCCATGGCTATATAGTTGGAAATTTTTTTTCCAATTCAGGCACCCAAAAAAGTGTAGACTCCTCCAAAAAATCTACAACTAGCCATCATTTTTTTTCATTTGAACACCCCAACAAATATGCAAAATTGTTACTGGGAGCTACAAAAAAACATCAAAATAAAAACACCAACGATTTTATTTGTAGTTAGTTTCTCCTTGTTTTTTCAAGTGCACAAAAGAGAAAAAATATCTGGAAAGAAAATTTTACAACCATAGATGTAAACTCTGAAGAACTTGAGTCCCACAAACATCCATTTGGGTATTGAGGAAAAATTACAGATACACATGAGATTTTTTCGTTTGCTTCCAAATCTTGATATGATTTTTTTATTTTATTTTTTCAGTCGATATGCAGTATTGCATTGTCCTCATTTAAGGTAAATTTTCTATGGACCTGAAAGTCCCACAACATGTAGACGCTCCTTTCCTTTGTCTTTCGTTATACTTCATATGGAAATTCTTCTAACCTAGGAATCACATCTTGTAACAAAGGTTGTCTAATTGTACAATGTACTACTATGTTTCGACGGTTTAGATGGAAGCATTGAGGCATGTGTATATATGTAAGGAAATTGTTTATTGCATCGTAGACAATCAATTGTACCATAATTTATGAAAGAAGAGTCAGAAGCAGGAGATTTTCATTTGGCACATGCAAGCTTGAAGGGGATCGAGTAGCCATTCGATGCAACCAAAACACCCTCAACCTGGGCACATGAGCAAAACAGTTAATATATTGAACAATATAATGTACAAATGCACAACAAAAAATGAAAAACTGCAGAAAATTGGTGAAGGAAATTTGTATGAGCAAAGTGAGGATGAAATTGTAGATGTATATGCACAACAATTGTAGAGCTAGTTAGTTTCATGAGATCCTATGCTATGTTTGTTTGCAATTTTTTTACAAATGTTGCTTGGGTTGTGCGAAAGATCCTTTCTTTAACATATCTTTTCTTTATTATATTTTTGAAGAGAATAAGTGGAAATTTCTCTTAATGAAATTGTTGTTCCATTGAGGAAAACAAATTTGAATAGGTGTCGAACAATTGCAGCTGCAACATGGAACAATGCAATAGTTTTGTAACATAACCGAGATACATGGACATGTGAAAGTAAAAGGATAAAACTAGATATGGAGAATGGTACCATTTCCTTTTCATTGTATGACTCACCATATTTTATATGGAGAAACTGTTGCGAGCCAAGTTTTCTTGCGAGTGTGAAAATTGCACCAATGGTTCTAATTGGGTAAGTGTCGTTTCTTTGTGCAAGTTGGTTGATTGTTGTGTCTGGGATGAAATGATATTCTGAAAAAACCATATGAATGTTTTCCACAATACTTTTTTCTTTGAGCGATATAATCCAATCACAATCCCCAGGGTCATATACCGTTTTGGGAAATATATTAAAAATTGTAATGGATATCTCATTACCTGGAAATATCTTTTCTTCATGTTTCTGGACAAGTTGTGTGGGAATAGTCAGTGTGACTCTCATCAGGGGTTCATTGTCTGTCATGTCAGCATGCATAATGGATCTATTTTTGTTTTCCTTGTCCAAGTAGGTGTTATAGACGATCATTATTTCCCCGACGAAAACTTGTCTAGTTCGACGGTTGTTCAAGACCTCTATTGATAGTAATTTGGGTGTTTTAAGTTTAGACACGATGACATTTTTTAAATGGGAAAAGTAATGTGAATGGTAGTTTGCCATATTTTTTTGTTTTCTTTTTTCTTAGAATAACTGTACAAGTACACACACAACTTGGATGAAGTATGGAGCCAAATTTTTGCAATCAGACCTCTTAGTCTGCGGAACTTGCGTTATGTTCGGCGTCTCACTTGTGCTCATGGATACTTCTTTTGAATTGAAAAGTATGTGTTGCAGATGAAATCAACCTATTTATCATGGCATAGATGAATAAATAGTTGATGATATTTGTTTGGTAAACATATGAGGAACGCAATGTATGAATCTATACCTTTGGCCTTGTTAGTCTATTGATGTTTGTGATGATTGACTTCTCATGGCCATGTCACAAGTCCAAATTATTTTGATGCAATCATGGGTAGATGAAAAATAGAAGTATTAAATAATCATATGCATTTTATATTGTCCATAATTGTTCTGAATGTCACATACAAGGTCGAAGGAGATGGAATACAAAATAGGGTGTCAAGAGATACCCAGGAAACATGAGGACCCAACGGTCAAATTGTATGCCTAAGATTTTTTGACTGCAAAAATGTGTAACATGGAATAGGGAATTATGGGGGGTATGGTGACCAATCTATATATCGTGGAACCTCCAAAGCTAGAGGCACAATCTTGAACCCGCCAGCCGCGGGATTCGTGATCGAAAAAGTGGCTAAGTATGGAATGAGAAAACCGTCAGTCGAAGTCGTGATATAGAAGAGTGAGTATAAATGTGAACTCATGAGTCCACCAACCTATGCAGCTAGATATTTTTGGAAATACGACTAAGAAAAGTAACCAAAAAGAGAAAGTAGAGGAGAAAAACGAAGGGGAATTCAGTTAAGTATAGAAGAGGGAAAAAAAAGGATAATAGAAAGTACTAAAATTAGAAATGGGGAGGGCAATGTTTAGAAACAGGAAGTTTCAACAAAGGCCCATTGTTGCAAAATCATTGTTTTCTAGTCCAATATTAAATGCACCCACCCATTTTGTGTGTTTGATTTACTAGCACAGTTGGTATACCTTTTCGAAGATTATACTTTAGCCCCCTCTGATGTGGCATATAAGAATTCATATTCCTACCCAACTAATATATTTCTTTCAATGTAGCAACATTGAACATAGAGTGGACATGAAGGTAAGTTAGTATGCAGAAAGACATGTGAAAAAAAGAAATATAGTTCTATTTATTTCAATGTAGAAACAAAGAGGATACAATTCACATGAGGATAAGTTACTATGTAGAAAGATATGTAGTATATACATACAATAAATTAGGTGCCAAGCAGTAGAAAAAGTAGAACAAATATATATACAATAAATTAAATTCTAAACACTGGAATATGAAATACGAGTAGAAGCATGCATATTTGTATCTCCTCTTCTACATTTGCGGAAAAGAGTTCGTCGTCTTCTCTGGCTATTCTATTTGTTTAAATGTAGAAATTTAGAAAAATACAATGGACATGAAGATAAGTTGGTATGCAAGAAGACATGTAAAAAAATAAACAGATTTTGATTTATTTCAATGTAGCAGCATAGAGAACACAAAGGACATGAAGTTAATTTTTTATGTAGGAAGATACATAATATCTACATACAATAAATTAGGTGAACACATATACAGACAATAAATGAAATAAAAAACAATGGAATATGAAATAGAAGTACAAGCATGCACCTTTGTATCTCCTCTTCTACATTTGCGGTAAAGACTCCCTCGTCTTCTCTAGTTATTATGTTTGTTTCAATGTGGGAACGCACAAAATACAGTTAACATGAATGGAAGCTGGTAAGTAGGGGAGAATAAGTAATATGTACATACAGTAAATGAGAATCAAGGAATAGAATAAAAGATAGTTAGAAACATGAACCTTTGATTTTATTGATCCATGGTTGTAATTATATAGAGTTTTTCCTGCTCAAAATATATTACAAGCCATAAAATATTAAGAAATTGAATGGACATAGCTGAATGATTTTGGTTTTTTGCAACAAAGTATCTAGATATGCTTTGAGACATGGAAATACAATTTTGCAGTATATTTGATGTACATCTCATATTTCAAGTACAATACAAATTATATCGTGGTCATTCCAGTCTGTGTATATGATAAAGAGGTTGTATTGTGATATGGGAACATTTCACCTTATATGGTTAATAAGTGCAGTTTGCACATGTTTTATCTTAACAAAAGGACAACAAACATTGTAATTGCACATGTAGTTGTCCAATTATTTGTTATGGCACTATTTTGTATCATGTCAACACTGAAGNAGCTTCAACATTGTATTCCAGCTATAACCAAACCCCCAAATGGGGAACAAGAAACTTTCCTATTACTATTTTACTATGAAGAAAGATCACTATGGACATTTTCTTCTGATAGTGCCATGTTCTATCACTACCAATTTGAACAATGGAAAATTCCCAGTATTATTGGAAATGTCTGATGCTTACACCCATAGAGGAAATCCACTTTGATGGTTCAAAGGATGGGCCTGATTTATTTACAGTTGGATACTTTGTATGGGGTTTGTCCTCATGCTTCCCATTTCTGGACTGAAAAATCTTATGCGCTTGTACATCAGTAATAAATGCACCTGCCTGTATGAATTCCAATGCCCAAACTCCCCAATATCTATAGGGAGTTTTGAAGATCTCAAGCTCATGCTTCAACCCAGGTGGAACCCTTTTTTTTCAATTAGGGCACCGAGAAAATGCAGATATCTTACCATAAAAGTATAGTTGGAGATCATCTTTTTTTTTATTTGGGTACCCAAAAAATGCATAAATCCTGCCATGGCTATATAGTTGGAAATTTTTTTTCCAATTCAGGCACCCAAAAAAGTGTAGACTCCTCCAAAAAATCTACAACTAGCCATCATTTTTTTTCATTTGAACACCCCAACAAATATGCAAAATTGTTACTGGGAGCTACAAAAAAACATCAAAATAAAAACACCAACGATTTTATTTGTAGTTAGTTTCTCCTTGTTTTTTCAAGTGCACAAAAGAGAAAAAATATCTGGAAAGAAAATTTTACAACCATAGATGTAAACTCTGAAGAACTTGAGTCCCACAAACATCCATTTGGGTATTGAGGAAAAATTACAGATACACATGAGATTTTTTCGTTTGCTTCCAAATCTTGATATGATTTTTTTATTTTATTTTTTCAGTCGATATGCAGTATTGCATTGTCCTCATTTAAGGTAAATTTTCTATGGACCTGAAAGTCCCACAACATGTAGACGCTCCTTTCCTTTGTCTTTCGTTATACTTCATATGGAAATTCTTCTAACCTAGGAATCACATCTTGTAACAAAGGTTGTCTAATTGTACAATGTACTACTATGTTTCGACGGTTTAGATGGAAGCATTGAGGCATGTGTATATATGTAAGGAAATTGTTTATTGCATCGTAGACAATCAATTGTACCATAATTTATGAAAGAAGAGTCAGAAGCAGGAGATTTTCATTTGGCACATGCAAGCTTGAAGGGGATCGAGTAGCCATTCGATGCAACCAAAACACCCTCAACCTGGGCACATGAGCAAAACAGTTAATATATTGAACAATATAATGTACAAATGCACAACAAAAAATGAAAAACTGCAGAAAATTGGTGAAGGAAATTTGTATGAGCAAAGTGAGGATGAAATTGTAGATGTATATGCACAACAATTGTAGAGCTAGTTAGTTTCATGAGATCCTATGCTATGTTTGTTTGCAATTTTTTTACAAATGTTGCTTGGGTTGTGCGAAAGATCCTTTCTTTAACATATCTTTTCTTTATTATATTTTTGAAGAGAATAAGTGGAAATTTCTCTTAATGAAATTGTTGTTCCATTGAGGAAAACAAATTTGAATAGGTGTCGAACAATTGCAGCTGCAACATGGAACAATGCAATAGTTTTGTAACATAACCGAGATACATGGACATGTGAAAGTAAAAGGATAAAACTAGATATGGAGAATGGTACCATTTCCTTTTCATTGTATGACTCACCATATTTTATATGGAGAAACTGTTGCGAGCCAAGTTTTCTTGCGAGTGTGAAAATTGCACCAATGGTTCTAATTGGGTAAGTGTCGTTTCTTTGTGCAAGTTGGTTGATTGTTGTGTCTGGGATGAAATGATATTCTGAAAAAACCATATGAATGTTTTCCACAATACTTTTTTCTTTGAGCGATATAATCCAATCACAATCCCCAGGGTCATATACCGTTTTGGGAAATATATTAAAAATTGTAATGGATATCTCATTACCTGGAAATATCTTTTCTTCATGTTTCTGGACAAGTTGTGTGGGAATAGTCAGTGTGACTCTCATCAGGGGTTCATTGTCTGTCATGTCAGCATGCATAATGGATCTATTTTTGTTTTCCTTGTCCAAGTAGGTGTTATAGACGATCATTATTTCCCCGACGAAAACTTGTCTAGTTCGACGGTTGTTCAAGACCTCTATTGATAGTAATTTGGGTGTTTTAAGTTTAGACACGATGACATTTTTTAAATGGGAAAAGTAATGTGAATGGTAGTTTGCCATATTTTTTTGTTTTCTTTTTTCTTAGAATAACTGTACAAGTACACACACAACTTGGATGAAGTATGGAGCCAAATTTTTGCAATCAGACCTCTTAGTCTGCGGAACTTGCGTTATGTTCGGCGTCTCACTTGTGCTCATGGATACTTCTTTTGAATTGAAAAGTATGTGTTGCAGATGAAATCAACCTATTTATCATGGCATAGATGAATAAATAGTTGATGATATTTGTTTGGTAAACATATGAGGAACGCAATGTATGAATCTATACCTTTGGCCTTGTTAGTCTATTGATGTTTGTGATGATTGACTTCTCATGGCCATGTCACAAGTCCAAATTATTTTGATGCAATCATGGGTAGATGAAAAATAGAAGTATTAAATAATCATATGCATTTTATATTGTCCATAATTGTTCTGAATGTCACATACAAGGTCGAAGGAGATGGAATACAAAATAGGGTGTCAAGAGATACCCAGGAAACATGAGGACCCAACGGTCAAATTGTATGCCTAAGATTTTTTGACTGCAAAAATGTGTAACATGGAATAGGGAATTATGGGGGGTATGGTGACCAATCTATATATCGTGGAACCTCCAAAGCTAGAGGCACAATCTTGAACCCGCCAGCCGCGGGATTCGTGATCGAAAAAGTGGCTAAGTATGGAATGAGAAAACCGTCAGTCGAAGTCGTGATATAGAAGAGTGAGTATAAATGTGAACTCATGAGTCCACCAACCTATGCAGCTAGATATTTTTGGAAATACGACTAAGAAAAGTAACCAAAAAGAGAAAGTAGAGGAGAAAAACGAAGGGGAATTCAGTTAAGTATAGAAGAGGGAAAAAAAAGGATAATAGAAAGTACTAAAATTAGAAATGGGGAGGGCAATGTTTAGAAACAGGAAGTTTCAACAAAGGCCCATTGTTGCAAAATCATTGTTTTCTAGTCCAATATTAAATGCACCCACCCATTTTGTGTGTTTGATTTACTAGCACAGTTGGTATACCTTTTCGAAGATTATACTTTAGCCCCCTCTGATGTGGCATATAAGAATTCATATTCCTACCCAACTAATATATTTCTTTCAATGTAGCAACATTGAACATAGAGTGGACATGAAGGTAAGTTAGTATGCAGAAAGACATGTGAAAAAAAGAAATATAGTTCTATTTATTTCAATGTAGAAACAAAGAGGATACAATTCACATGAGGATACGTTACTATGTAGAAAGATATGTAGTATCTACATACAATAAATTAGGTGTCAAGCAGTAGAAAAAGTAGAACAAATATATAGACAATAAATTGAATTCTAAACACTAGAATATGAAATACGAGTAGAAGCATGCATATTTGTATCTCTTCTTCTACATTTGCGGAAAAGAGTTCGTCGTCTTCTTTGGCTATTCTATTTGTTTAAATGTAGAAATTTAGAAAAATACAATGGACATGAAGATAAGTTGGTATGCAAGAAGACATGTAAAAAAATAAACAGATTTCGATTTATTTCAATGTAGCGGCACAGAGAACACAAAGGACATGAAGATAATTTTTTATGTAGGAAGATACAGAATATCTACATACAATAAATTAGGTGAACACATATACAGACAATAAATGAAATAAAAAACAATGGAATATGAAATAGAAGTACAAGCATGCACCTTTGTATCTCCTCTTCTAGATTTGCGGTAAAGACTCCCTCGTCTTCTCTAGTTATTATGTTTGTTTCAATGTGGGAACGCACAAAATACAGTTAACATGAATGGACGCTGGTAAGTAGGGGAGAATAAGTAATATGTACATACAGTAAATGAGAATCAAGGAATAGAATAAAAGATAGTTAGAAACATCAACCTTGGATTTTATTGATCCATGGTTGTAATTATATAGAGTTTTTCCTGCTCAAAATATATTATAAGCCAGAAAATATTAAGAAATTGAATGGACATAGCTGAATGATTTTGGTTTTTTGCAACAAAGTATCTATATATGCTTTGAGACATGGAAATACAATTTTGCAGTATATTTGATGTACATCTCATATTTCAAGTACAATACAAATTATATCGTGGTCATACCAGTCTGTGTATAGGATAAAGAGGTTGTATTGTGATATGGGAACATTTCACCTTATATGGTTAATAAGTGCACTTTGCACATGTTTTATCTTAACAAAAGGACAACAAACATTGTAATTGCACATGTAGTTGTCCAATTATTTGTTATGGCACTATTTTGTATCATGTCAACACTGAAGTATCCTAGACTGATAATGGTTTTGTCCAAATGTAAATGGCGTGATGCATTTGAGAAGAAATTCATTGTGCTAGCATTGTTGCATGCCAAGCAGCATATAAACTGAATATTTCAATTTGCAATCCATGGAACACCACTCTTTCTAGCACCATATCAGTATCCTTTTATTCTACAATAACATTTTTAAAATGAATGTAGGTATGTTTCAAAGCTAGGAAAGAAAATTGGAGAAAAATTTAAGAGAAAAATAGCTGGGCATGGGACAAGAAACATATCTCGACTTTGCCAGACATGAAAAATGACAGAACTGCAGGTCCACTTGTGGGTGCAGGACCTGAACACCGCAAAGTGAAAAAAAATTAGCTCCAACTGTTGGCACAGGACCCCAACCTTGAAAAGATGAATAAAACAAAAGAAAACAACAAGAAACAAACCAACGAGGAAGCACAGACATGCCCAACTGCAGCCTCAAAACCTCAAACTCACAAACTTGAACCAAACAACAACAACCAACGATCGATGAACCAACGAACCAACAAAAAAGAAACAACCATTGAACTAGTAAACAACATATGTATCTCTAATGATTACAAAATTCCATCCAAAGCATAGAAGGAACCTGAAACATATGACGAGGATGCCAGTAGAAATAATCAAACATTCTTACTTGCAAACTACAAACAATAAACAATAAAGAACGAATAGAAATGAAATTATCACATCAAAACTTACTTTGCAACGATGAACAACATAACCATATGTCTAATTGTGGGTGCATGACTTGGACCCCGCAAAGTAAACAAGATAGCTCCAAATGTGGATGCAGGAACCCAACCCTACAAAGTTGAAGTAAAAAAAAGAAAGGAAGAAGAACCAACATGTCCAACCGCAAGTGCAGGTCCTCAACCTTGAAAATTTGAACCAAACAACACGAAGAAGAAACTGACGAAGCAATGAAAAAGAAGCCCTCACTGAACTAGTAAACAATGTATGTATCTTCAACGATGACCAAACCACATTCCAATCATAGAAGAAGTATGAAACATACAATTATATGTTCTATTTTTATTTCCTGTGCAAGGATCATCCCATGAATCCAAGATTCATACTCTACCTAATTATTAGTGCATGAAAACTCCAGTCTAATAGCGAGTGGATGCATAATATTAATTGGACTCATAAGAACAATTCCAAGTCCATATCTAGAGTTTGAACATGCTCCATCAAAGGGAATCCTCCAGTACCCTGCAAATGGATATTCTTGATTCTCTGTTTCTTGCAATTTTTCTAGACTTTTGTTATCCTCTATGTCTAGGATAACATAGTTTCCAATCCCAACATCTATATAATCCTCCATCAATTCATTTTCCTTATTTTTGAAGGAGAAGAGTTTTATAGGTTTAGGGGGCACTTTAATCATTTCTCCTTATTTTCCTAGAAGCATCATACAACTTCCATCATTCATTATATATCCTTCGATTATATATGTCCAGACTCTTCCCAGCACAACTCCATATGTAGGAGGAAGGTATACCACAATAACATTGAAAATTGTAATGATATGGGGGGTTATTGTAATCCAAGCATAAAATTCTTTGATTTCACCATAAGATGGCACTTTTCTAGAATCGATTGCATATATAGTTTCACCGGTTTCATAATACTTGGTGCAACTCATTCCCAATTCCTCCATGACCTCCAGTGGCATGATATTGTTCATCACACTAGTGTCAACTAAAAAAATATGCAGTGCAACATCATGATTTTCAGTAGAAATGTAAAAGGGAGGAATTTTACCTCTAAAGTTGCCAGTTGAATGGCTAAGGATTTGTTTTGGACTGGTAACAACAACTTCTTCTCTTTCAGATGGATCATCCAACAACTTCAAAATGTTTTCTCTTTGTTGGGGAATCTTCATACTTTCGTAAAGGGAAGGCTTATCCTTAATTTACTCAAATCCTCTACAACATTATATGTCATTTGAGTGGAGTTGACGTCATGTGTTTTATTTTACGTCCAAAACTATATGTCACTTTCAAATTTTCTCTTTTCTCATTTGTTTTTTCCTTTTCTTTTTCTTTTTGGTTCTCTTTATCAGAACCGCCTTTATTTTTTTGGTCTCTTTACAAAACCACTTATGTGGGAGACATTTTCTTGCGAATTGGGATTATTGTTTCCCTCTTCAAATATATACATGGACATCTTGTATCCATCCATATGTACAGTTTCAAATCTCTAATCAGGTTAGTAATAATTCTCTTTCTTAATTAATCGCTCATCATAGAAATCATCCAGAACAACCAAATTTGGAGTAGGATACCTAGGAACCCTTGGTATTTTCGGATTATCCATGTTTTCAAACCTCACTATGTTTTCTTGGGGAGGGTTCCTCCTTTGCTCTGGGATTGAAATTATTGGATTTGGCATGTAATTATCTCCCCTTCTTAGTGTGGTTATCTCGTTCTGCATTTGTTTGATGGTTCTATTCATCTGTGCAATTTCCATTCTTTGCTTAGTTTCATGTGTTTCCATAGTGTCAACCTTTACACCAGGTATGTTTCCCTTGAAAAATCCTCCTCCCATCATTTGGTTTTGAGTTTCTCGAGGCTTGAATTCTTAGTTCTTTCTTGAAATGGAATCTCCTTGATTATCAATTTTTAATCCTCGTAGATGCCTTTGTAGTTTTCCCAGTATAATGTCAGGTTGGTCACCTATTTCAATCATAATTTCTTCCATATCAGTGGATTTAGTCATTGTCTCCTCCAAAGTATCTGTTTGGGATGTTCTGATAGCATATTTTACATTCGGGGGAATTGCATTCTTATAACAATCGATAATGACTGGGTCATCTGGTATTTTATCTTCTATAATCCTACTGAAGATTTTATTGAACCTAAGATTAAAATCTTGTATCCTTTCATTCTTCCTCAAATCAATCTGGGTGAAATCAGTGAGAAGGATATGGTAAGAAATTGGAGGGGAAAACATAGTTAGGAACATAGCTTCGAGGTCATTAAATGAGAGAATGGATCTACTGGGAAATGTTGTATACCATTGATATGCTCTTCCTGATAAGGTTTATAGAAACAAACTTACCATAACATCATCATACTCAACACGATGAAAATCACAAACATCAAGAAATAAGTGAAGATTCCTCTTTGCATCGATTTATCCGTCTCCAAAAAATCCCTTTAAGGTGACCTTAGGGAGAATAGGGAGATCATGTTGCTCACCTATAAGATTTAGAGGGGAATCTCTTAACCTCCTTTGATTTTCAAATCTTGGGTTTCCTTGATTTCTTGCAACATCTCTTCCACCTCCTTCTATCTCCTCATGATTCTCGTCTCAGGGTTTTTCGTTTCTTTCCACCATGTCTGGGGAGACTTCAGGGCTAGGATTTTCTCTTATAAAAATAAAGTGTTTGTTGCTTTTACTTCTGGTAATGGGTCCCTTGTATCCATCCAGATTCAATACCGACCTTTTTCTTTTGTTTCTATAGCTAGCCTTTATTTCTTCAGTCTTTTAATTCCTCTCTCCTTTATCTTCGGAGGATTTATCTTTCTTCTTCTTCGACTAAGATCTTCTAGGAACTTTCTAACTCTTCTCGGGTCTGAGTTGTTGTTATTACCAGACTGTACAATTGATGTAAAATTCTTTGTTGATTATTCAATCCAATTTCCAAAGGGGTTGATTAACCTTGGGCAAAGTCATATATTCTTTCAAAAATGCTATACTAGGTTCCAAAGTTCAGTTAGTTCCCTAGTATGGTCTCCAAAAATGTTGATGTTTGAATCTGTTAGGATCGAAATGACAACCTCATGAGGATGTAAACCCCCCTTGCTTTTTTATAGAAGTGGTACTCCTCTTTAGTTTTTCTTGATATTTTCAAATATTCGAAATGTGGGACTTGATAGAATCCCATCGTGGTAATCAAATAAACATAAAAAACTGCAAACACACAAAAGGCATTTTTTTTTCTTTTAAAAGAATTTTTTTATAAATATAATGTTT
The DNA here is from genome assembly GCA_000966675.3 of Picea glauca. Taxonomy (NCBI): domain Eukaryota; kingdom Viridiplantae; phylum Streptophyta; class Pinopsida; order Pinales; family Pinaceae; genus Picea; species Picea glauca. The sequence continues at coordinate 182,260 of JZKD02S1676057.1, forward strand.
GTTTTTCAAATATAATGATAGATCAACCTCAAATACTTTATATTATGAAAACAGTGTTACAAAGAACATTTGATATTGTTCCCAAAGTAGTTCTCTTGAAATTAAAAAAAAAAATGTATAGTCTATTACATATTCTTTGAAATTGTAAATGCGTTTGTCTTAAATACTAGGACTGGGGCTCCCACAGAACATAAATCAAATAAATACAAGAAATAATATTTTAGAAGGAAGATGATGGGCGATATAAGGATCAACAAGATTTGGTAAGAAGAAAAAGGATTTATCATTCTTTAGGTAAACCTTTCTAGTGAAAGAGGTGGAATAACTGGATGAAGGAATTGATAAAGAAAATCAGGATGTGATTAACGTAAAATTACTATGATGTTTTCTCCTATATTCATTTTCTTGCTTATGTCCTTTTATCGTTTTCATCAACGGTTACAAGAACCGTCTCAACTGCTTCTTTCCCTTCATGTGTCAGTTTATCGATAACCTTCTTGGACCATTATTCGATATAAGTTTTCATAGGTGCCACATTGGTTTCATGGCATATTTTAATATTGAACATCTCACCCTCCAAGTCTTGGAGATCAATGGAAAATCCATGTAATACTTCTTCAATATCTTGATTTTTTACGAAGTAATCCACTAGCCAATTATTTATGGAGTTCTCATGATATTCAATTATGCCATTGAATTTTTCAATTGATAATACTTTAAAAATATCAACTTCCTCATCGAGTTTCTGGTTTTTTAGGAACAATTAGTTGAGGATCAACTTGGGATCTTGGACTTTGTTAGTGCTTTTGGATATGTCCACCTTGATGAGCCTTTTAAATACCTCTTCTCTCCTTGTTATGGCTTGGTTTCACGCTTGAACGGTGTTGTTCAAGTTCTTTATTTTTTTTTTTCCAATAGGAATTAAACTTCTTGATCAAACTTGGAGAGTGAAGTGTTGATTAATTGGATTGGTTTTCATTGATGTCAACCCTTGAAGAAAGTCTAGTAGAGAATTCCGACAGCATAATGGTTTGGGTAATGGACCCAAGTTTGTTTGATGGGTAGTGGTATGGGTTTTGATATATTGATAGGTAATACTATTCCATATGGATAGTAAATGTCATTCCATTTCTAGTGGTATGTGGAGCGTCACATAACTCCTCACAGCTAGAGATTTATGGCCATGTGAAGTTGGAGAAAGATTTGGGTAATGGACCCAAGTTTGTTTGATGGATAATGGTATGAATTTTGATATGTTTGCATGTAAGAATATTCTATATGGATATTACATGTCATGCCATTTCCAGTGGTATGTGGAACACCACATAACTCCTCATGGTTAGAGAGTTATGACTATGTGAAGTTGGAGAACCCTCATGATTCATCTAGAAGCCCAAAAATGTTAAAGTAGTCAAAGTGGTTTAAGAGATTTTATAAGGTCAATAATAAAGTGAAGTGATGAGTGTACTATAATTCAAATTGAATACAAAAGAAATTATTTAAATAATAAATTTAATGGATAAATTACTAAGTTGACGAGTGGTTACAAGTGGGTTAACCCTAAAATAAGGAAAGTGGGTTAAGATGGTTAAAAGGTAACCCTTGAGGAAGATACATGAAAGTATAAGTAAGAGGCAAGGCTCTCTCATTTTAAACAGACTTGAGAATATTTGTATCAGATAAGGTTCCTTCAGAAATCAATTTAAGCACTGAAAGGTAGATCATGGAGAGAAACAACATGTATAAAAATGGAATACCACAGTTTGATGGACAAAAGTATGCATTTTGGAGCGGAAGGATGAAAACATATATACATGCACAGGGATTTGAAATTTGGCAATCAGTTGTAGATGGATACAAATAACCATCAGTTCCGCCAACAAATGAAAGATAAATAAAACTCGATCAAAATAATTCCAAAGCCAGAAATGCACTTCTGAATGGTCTTTGTGAATTGGTATACACCAAAGTTATACATTGAAAATCCGCTAAAGAGATTTGGGAGAAGATTCAAAATATTTATGAAGGAGATTCAAAAGTCAAAGCAAAAAAGCTTCAAACTTACAGAGGTCAGTTTGAACAACTAAAGATGAAGGAAGATGAAAATATTGCAAATTACTTCTTTGAAGTTGATGAAATAGTAAATGAAATCATAGGATTGGGAGAAGTGTTACACATGATTTTGGTCATCATGATGGTGTATTAATGATGGTGTACTTAGGCTCTTCATAAGAAATTTCTCCTGAGAAAGGCTACTTTCATCTCTTCCCAGAAAACTCACTTTTGAAGAAGGTTCACAGGCTGCTAGTATACCAGGGTGCGAGAATGACCCATTCTCGCATGCTGCCTTAAGCCAGGGTGCGAACTTCTCACACAGTGATGAATTGCTATGGTGCGAACTCATCCTAAAGCATGGAAAAAGATGAATTCTCGATGGTTCTAGAAGGGAATCTTCTAGAAGAATGGATTGGCATTCGAATGGTTATCCTTGTACTAGATTCCCTGATATTGTGGGATCATTCTTATCCAAGTAACTATCTCATTCTCTC
>JZKD02S1676057.1:220672-236387 GCA_000966675.3 Picea glauca
TGGGAAGAATAGGAGAGGGTCGACCTATGTGAGAGGTTTAGACCTGAATTTGTAGTTTTCTTTGCTGGAGCTGAGGGCTGTGTTTAGCCATAGAATTTCTCTGTAATTTTTAATGATTGATAAAAATTAGAGATACTTTATTTTACAGGATTCCTGTGTGGTGATATTGGTGGTGTTTTTTCTCTGTTTAATGTTTTTCCAGTGATCATTATGCTTGTTTTCAGTTCTTATTTTCAGAAGTAAGTAAACAGAGCAGAATTTATCAGCAGATACTCTGCATTTGTCCTTGTGGCAATCTTTATGTTATTCATCTAAAGAGCTCAGTCAAGGAATCCTTAGCTGCTCCTTTGCTTGGCTTTTTCCTCCCTTATTTATTCCTCAAATCAATACCATTAAATCTCAATTCGATCCAATATTGCTGCTGCCTTGCCCTGTGAAAGAACTTTGTCCAGATCTGAGAAATCAACCACATTTCTAAGCGCAGACCCCATTTTCCCAATGGACCTCTTTGTTGTCCCAAACTGACCATTTAAAAACCCCAACTCTATATTTTTATTGCTTTCATAGCTAGCCTAAAATCCACCCCTAACAAACCAAGTTAAATCTCAAAGAGAGATCCCTCTCTGAGTCTTGGAGGGCTAGATCCAAGACTCAAAGTGGTTCGAGGTTGCCTTTGTGATTGCCTCAGTAGCCTTAGGCTAATTACAGAGTGCTAACACTTTGAAAAAGGTAAGAGTAGTGAAATTTTTTATATTTGAAAGTCTTTTTCTCTGTCGAAGGTAAGACAAGTAAAAAATTTTGTTTCAAAAGTATGGATCTATGTGTTCTTGATAAATTTTGTCCTAGTCTGAAAAATAGGGTACAGTTAGAAGAAAGAAGGTTTGATATGAATAGATCTGATAGAAATAATGAAATATATGTTATTCCTATGCATAAAAGAATTCTTGGACTGACAAATGGACGCATGATCCTAGAAAGAATTTTCTTTAGGTTAGCTACTATGATCCTAGTGCATAGTACGAGAGAGGATGGGGATCATTTAAAATAAAGAGAGGACTAACCCTTTGTTACAGTTGTAGAAGGTTAGACCATCTTTCTAAGGACTACCCTGATAGAAGACCTAGTTGTCTTTGTTATACATCGATGGACCATGACATTTTGGATTTCCCTAGAATGATTGCTAAGGTTGAAAGAATGAATATGTGATGAGAAAACCCTGAGAAAGGCCAAGAAACTGAGACTGTGACAGAACCCCAGAAATAATTAGAGAATGTATTATTAAAAATGAAAGAAACCATGAATGATCACAAAGATATCAACTTATCAGATATTTTCAAAGAAAAAGAGTCCATAGAAGCAATAATAGGAGACTTCATCATAGACTGTGTTCTGGATGAGGAAACACATATGAATATCATGACACAAAGAAATTGAGAAATTTTAGGAAAGCCTGCTATGACTTCTTCATTGGGCGGGATGAGATTATTTAGAGGAAAGTTGATAACCCTATGTGGAACTCACCTAGACATCTATGAGTGTTCATGGAACTTCGATAGAGGAAGAATTTGAGGTTGTTAAATTTATTGAGAACAACACCCCATTTGCTATGTTACTAGGAAAAACATGGATTGAGAAAGATCACACCTGAAGAAAACAAGAAGAGAAAGATCTAGAATGGAAAAAGCAAGAGCTAAGAGATTTTATGGCTAAGAGAATAACACACTTACTGGAAGAACAAGAAAAAAAGTCAAAGCTACTAAGGACCATAAATCTATATGTTGAAGCTGAAAGAACACAAAAAGTCTTAAATAACCTGTCCAGACAAGAAAGTAGAGCGTCTACCCTAGACAAAGAAGAAGTATTACATTCGAACCCTATGAAATACTATCAACATCTCAAAGTTACTATGCCAAGAGGACATAAGAATCATAATGGGAAGAGGAAACTAGTAACACAGATTACAGGGAAGAAGGATAGGAAGCTCAACAAGAAGAAGGCAAAGTTGTAAAAATTATAGGAAGATCCATAGAAGACTTCGCAGACAGAAGGTCTTTAGAATTTGAACTTCGTCGGGATATCATAACAGCACAACATGGCACTTCACCATGGAGGAGCGATATGACTATTGGAAGAATTATAACCATTAGACCGATGCTCCTGAATGGTTAGAACAACAATTATGACCAGAAAGCTCTCCATTGGACCATTGGGACCACATCGTAATGGAAAAAATTATATTGATGAAGATTTATCACCGGTTGGAGAGATCTGTTACCTCTCTGTATACTTAGTCCATTGACTGTTGCACCGAGAACACTTTTGTGAATTGTATCCAAGCCAAGAAAGAACTCATTTCTACCGCGTTGTGTTTACTGAGATTTCGACACTTGTTCTATTACATTGAGCATTCACTCATCGACATGAGTTATCCGATTGTGAACATGCATGTCGGATGACCTCATCGCCATAGAGAAGTCGGTTAAATAAGTTCTAATCGATTTGATGGTCGAGAGAGTGATGTCCACAGGAGTTCAAGCTTCATCGATGGAAGGAGTGCAAGCCTCCCTGTCGACTGCTTGCAGATTCAGACCATACCCAGTTGTAGATGATAAAAGAACCAAGCATCGAGATGTCTTATAGAATGCGAAGTTAATCTCGAAAATCTTGATCGACTACATCCCTCCTATGGCTGGTGCGGTGAGTCATGATAGTGTCCCTAGGGAATTCGATTACACTCTAGTTACTGCATACCTCCCAAAGGGGATACATGTAGTTTGAATGTAGCTGGATAATATCATGGCATTAAAATTCAGCGACTTCAACCTTGGGGATCGCAAGAACTACAATATACTTTCTCCTCACATGTATTTGACTAGGANTGGGAAGAATAGGAGAGGGTCGACCTATGTGAGAGGTTTAGACCTGAATTTGTAGTTTTCTTTGCTGGAGCTGAGGGCTGTGTTTAGCCATAGAATTTCTCTGTAATTTTTAATGATTGATAAAAATTAGAGATACTTTATTTTACAGGATTCCTGTGTGGTGATATTGGTGGTGTTTTTTCTCTGTTTAATGTTTTTCCAGTGATCATTATGCTTGTTTTCAGTTCTTATTTTCAGAAGTAAGTAAACAGAGCAGAATTTATCAGCAGATACTCTGCATTTGTCCTTGTGGCAATCTTTATGTTATTCATCTAAAGAGCTCAGTCAAGGAATCCTTAGCTGCTCCTTTGCTTGGCTTTTTCCTCCCTTATTTATTCCTCAAATCAATACCATTAAATCTCAATTCGATCCAATATTGCTGCTGCCTTGCCCTGTGAAAGAACTTTGTCCAGATCTGAGAAATCAACCACATTTCTAAGCGCAGACCCCATTTTCCCAATGGACCTCTTTGTTGTCCCAAACTGACCATTTAAAAACCCCAACTCTATATTTTTATTGCTTTCATAGCTAGCCTAAAATCCACCCCTAACAAACCAAGTTAAATCTCAAAGAGAGATCCCTCTCTGAGTCTTGGAGGGCTAGATCCAAGACTCAAAGTGGTTCGAGGTTGCCTTTGTGATTGCCTCAGTAGCCTTAGGCTAATTACAGAGTGCTAACACTTTGAAAAAGGTAAGAGTAGTGAAATTTTTTATATTTGAAAGTCTTTTTCTCTGTCGAAGGTAAGACAAGTAAAAAATTTTGTTTCAAAAGTATGGATCTATGTGTTCTTGATAAATTTTGTCCTAGTCTGAAAAATAGGGTACAGTTAGAAGAAAGAAGGTTTGATATGAATAGATCTGATAGAAATAATGAAATATATGTTATTCCTATGCATAAAAGAATTCTTGGACTGACAAATGGACGCATGATCCTAGAAAGAATTTTCTTTAGGTTAGCTACTATGATCCTAGTGCATAGTACGAGAGAGGATGGGGATCATTTAAAATAAAGAGAGGACTAACCCTTTGTTACAGTTGTAGAAGGTTAGACCATCTTTCTAAGGACTACCCTGATAGAAGACCTAGTTGTCTTTGTTATACATCGATGGACCATGACATTTTGGATTTCCCTAGAATGATTGCTAAGGTTGAAAGAATGAATATGTGATGAGAAAACCCTGAGAAAGGCCAAGAAACTGAGACTGTGACAGAACCCCAGAAATAATTAGAGAATGTATTATTAAAAATGAAAGAAACCATGAATGATCACAAAGATATCAACTTATCAGATATTTTCAAAGAAAAAGAGTCCATAGAAGCAATAATAGGAGACTTCATCATAGACTGTGTTCTGGATGAGGAAACACATATGAATATCATGACACAAAGAAATTGAGAAATTTTAGGAAAGCCTGCTATGACTTCTTCATTGGGCGGGATGAGATTATTTAGAGGAAAGTTGATAACCCTATGTGGAACTCACCTAGACATCTATGAGTGTTCATGGAACTTCGATAGAGGAAGAATTTGAGGTTGTTAAATTTATTGAGAACAACACCCCATTTGCTATGTTACTAGGAAAAACATGGATTGAGAAAGATCACACCTGAAGAAAACAAGAAGAGAAAGATCTAGAATGGAAAAAGCAAGAGCTAAGAGATTTTATGGCTAAGAGAATAACACACTTACTGGAAGAACAAGAAAAAAGTCAAAGATACTAAGGACCATAAATCTATATGTTGAAGCTGAAAGAACACAAAAAGTCTTAAATAACCTGTCCAGAAAAGAAAGTAGAGCGTCTACCCTAGACAAAGAAGAATTATTACATTTGAACCCTATGAAATACTATCAACATCTCGAAGTTACTATGCCAAGAGGACATAAGAATCATAATGGGAAGAGGAACCTAGTAACACAGATTACAGGGAAGAAGGATAGGAAGCTCAACAAGAAGAAGGCAAAGTTGTAAAAATGATAGGAAGATCCATAGAAGACTTCGCAGACAGAAGGTCTTTAGAATTTGAACTTCATCGGGATATCAGAACAACACAACATGGCACTTCACCATGGAGGAGCGATATGACTATTGGAAGAATTATAACCATTAGACTGATGCTCCTGAATGGTTAGAACAACAATTATGACCAGAAATCTCTCCATTGGACCATAGGGACCACATCGTAATGGACAAAATTATATTGATGAATATTTCTCACCGGTTGGAGAGATCTGTTACCTCTTTGTATACTTAGTCCATTGACTGTTGCACCGAGAACACTTTTGTGAATTGTATCCAAGCCAAGAAAGAACTCATTTCTACCGCGTTGTGTTTACTGAGCTTTCGACACTTGTTCTATTACATTGAGCATTCACTCATCGACATGAGTTATCCGATTGTGAACATGCATGTCGGATGACCTCATCGCCATAGAGAAGTCGTTTAAATAATTTCTAATCAATTTGATNGAGAAAGATCACACCTGAAGAAAACAAGAAGAGAAAGATCTAGAATGGAAAAAGCAAGAGCTAAGAGATTTTATGGCTAAGAGAATAACACACTTACTGGAAGAACAAGAAAAAAAGTCAAAGCTACTAAGGACCATAAATCTATATGTTGAAGCTGAAAGAACACAAAAAGTCTTAAATAACCTGTCCAGACAAGAAAGTAGAGCGTCTACCCTAGACAAAGAAGAAGTATTACATTCGAACCCTATGAAATACTATCAACATCTCAAAGTTACTATGCCAAGAGGACATAAGAATCATAATGGGAAGAGGAAACTAGTAACACAGATTACAGGGAAGAAGGATAGGAAGCTCAACAAGAAGAAGGCAAAGTTGTAAAAATTATAGGAAGATCCATAGAAGACTTCGCAGACAGAAGGTCTTTAGAATTTGAACTTCGTCGGGATATCATAACAGCACAACATGGCACTTCACCATGGAGGAGCGATATGACTATTGGAAGAATTATAACCATTAGACCGATGCTCCTGAATGGTTAGAACAACAATTATGACCAGAAAGCTCTCCATTGGACCATTGGGACCACATCGTAATGGAAAAAATTATATTGATGAAGATTTATCACCGGTTGGAGAGATCTGTTACCTCTCTGTATACTTAGTCCATTGACTGTTGCACCGAGAACACTTTTGTGAATTGTATCCAAGCCAAGAAAGAACTCATTTCTACCGCGTTGTGTTTACTGAGATTTCGACACTTGTTCTATTACATTGAGCATTCACTCATCGACATGAGTTATCCGATTGTGAACATGCATGTCGGATGACCTCATCGCCATAGAGAAGTCGGTTAAATAAGTTCTAATCGATTTGATGGTCGAGAGAGTGATGTCCACAGGAGTTCAAGCTTCATCGATGGAAGGAGTGCAAGCCTCCCTGTCGACTGCTTGCAGATTCAGACCATACCCAGTTGTAGATGATAAAAGAACCAAGCATCGAGATGTCTTATAGAATGCGAAGTTAATCTCGAAAATCTTGATCGACTACATCCCTCCTATGGCTGGTGCGGTGAGTCATGATAGTGTCCCTAGGGAATTCGATTACACTCTAGTTACTGCATACCTCCCAAAGGGGATACATGTAGTTTGAATGTAGCTGGATAATATCATGGCATTAAAATTCAGCGACTTCAACCTTGGGGATCGCAAGAACTACAATATACTTTCTCCTCACATGTATTTGACTAGGACGAAGGGGAAGACGTTGAGGATAATCCCCCAACCATGGACTATGGACCTCGCATTGTCCACTGTCCTGAACATAATGAAGCAACCACATTTTGGATGACACGAGGAGGTTAACGTGTTCGTTAAGATCATGCTATCATGCTTCCATGGAGGCTATATGTGGCTAGATATACGATCACCATCAATTCAGTGTTGATCCATAGGCTCACCAGATTGAGCATGTAGGGACCTGACCTGCAAGACTTATACCCAGGGAAGGATGCAGACCGCACACTAGCACAAAATATTAAGGACACATATGGCAATGTAGAAAAGGGATGCAAGGATACAAGGTAGCTTCCATCGATAATGACACAGTGCGCTTGGCCTACCATCTAATCGCAGGAAAGCTACTAAGAAAGAATAGACTTACAGACGTCACACGTTTCATTGTCGACCTCACTAGAAAATGCGTGGAAGGAATCTAGATGAAATGGGAAAATTATTTAGTCAACCAATTAGAATTGGATTTTCGTGAAGCTCAGGATCATGGCTATGAGTTCAATTTTAGTTGGCTACTGATCATCCTCATCGCATTTACCTATTGGGAGATGCCAGAAGGTGCAACCTTCCTAGACATCGAGCCATTCGAGCTGCTCACTGCGAATTTCACCATGCCCTGGTACTCAAGCGACATGGGGAAACAATGGTAGTCAAACATGATATTCCATACAAACTATCTCCAGTTGAAGAGGGCTATTGAATATGTTCCTTGTATGATGTCGAACACTCTACACTGGTTCAGGCCACTTATAAAGTTCCGTGCATATCAAAACTCCATTTACATCACTACACGTGTAGAATAGAGTAAAGAAGAGCTTTAGTCATACTATAAGCTCACAAAGGAAGACCTAGAATAGATAACCAAGGATTGGCCTGTAGAGCTCCTCACCCCTGATGATGCCGCATAGCTATCCGACCTTGAACAAATCAAAAGCTCAGAGGCCACTCACAAAGAACATGATACACCTGGAACTAGTAGAAGGAAGAAGAGAGAAGAAGTCTAGCAGCTGAGTAGTGCATCATAAGAAACTACTTCAGACTCACTTGGAGGAGGAGGTGATGATAAATTAGATAAAGCAGAGACCAATGGAAAAGATGATCAGTAGAAGCAAGGCAAAGTAACACTGCATAGGGATCCTATTGATGAGGCTAATCCCTCCAAGAAAAGGAAGGTTTCTCCCACAAAACCTACTTCCTGGAAGAATTCCAAAGCTACTAAGACTAAGTTGTAGACTGTACTCATCGTCGATGACTTAGAATTCATCATCGCAGCTATATCAAATGCCTCGTGGTAACTTTTTCAAAACAATGAAACCAAACAAGTAGCCATGTATGATAGAATTGAGGTAGAAAGAGGGGTACAACATGCCCTCCAATCTAGTCGCATAGTGTCCACTGCACCCCTGCCATCAGAAGAACTGGAGTTGGGAGATGAGCATACCCAACTCTGCAGAATAGCTGATGTGACTGAAGCTCACCTTCATCATGCACAACAAGAAAAAGAATAGGCCACAGTGGCCCTAAATCAAGAACAGGAGGAAGCCGTAGAGAAACACTAAATTACGCACAAGGAGAAGGCTTCCCTCCAAGAATTATTTGAAGAGGAAAAGGTGCAGATCCAATATGAGAAAGAAAAAATCCTCGCAAAGCATATTGGAGTAAAAGAAGCAATCAATAGAGAATTTCACTCTGTGATAGGCTTAGAGAATAAAGTGGAAGAACTAGTGGAGCATCAAGTAGCGCAGCTTGCTGAAGCCATCCAACAGCTTCAACAGAGAATAACATATCTAGCTCTACAAATAGTGCTAATTAGTCCATGGGATGTGCAAGATCAAAGAGAATCAATTGCTCAGAGCACAGTTGAGAGAATCAAGGCCCTCACCATGCAATGTAAACAACTAAGTGATCACAATTCCCACACTTATGAGCGACTCACTTAGGATCCTGAATTGAAATCACTAGAGTCACAAATCCAGGAGGAAAAGAAGTAAGCAGAAACAATTCAGTCACAGTTAAATCTCATGTCAGCAGTTGAAAGGATGAAGCGATCCCAGTAACAACACATTGTTCAACAACAGGTTCACACCGTGCAGAGAAAAGTCATGGAAGTGACTTAGAGACTCCAACCAGTCTAGGATACAACTTGCCAACTGTTTGAGGAGATTGAAGGATGAGGAGAAGAGCTGGAACAAGTAGTCACTTCAGTCGAACAATGCTTAGAGTGACTTGTCAATGAAGAAGTTATCCAAGAGTTCATTGAGCAGGAGGCTGTGGTGCAATAGTAGGTCGAAGCAGCTCGAGCCAAGATCGAGGATTTTGAGGCAGAGCTACCTAGAGCAAAGTGACTTGGGATGAGTCATAGGTGAGTGTTGGGGGCCGATTGGACCTTGATCAAGTTTTGAGGATCCTTGGTTAGGTTTGACCTATTTTTAGACATCAACAGGTTGTCAAAGGTGGAGTGGAAGTCNGAGAAAGATCACACCTGAAGAAAACAAGAAGAGAAAGATCTAGAATGGAAAAAGCAAGAGCTAAGAGATTTTATGGCTAAGAGAATAACACACTTACTGGAAGAACAAGAAAAAAAGTCAAAGCTACTAAGGACCATAAATCTATATGTTGAAGCTGAAAGAACACAAAAAGTCTTAAATAACCTGTCCAGACAAGAAAGTAGAGCGTCTACCCTAGACAAAGAAGAAGTATTACATTCGAACCCTATGAAATACTATCAACATCTCAAAGTTACTATGCCAAGAGGACATAAGAATCATAATGGGAAGAGGAAACTAGTAACACAGATTACAGGGAAGAAGGATAGGAAGCTCAACAAGAAGAAGGCAAAGTTGTAAAAATTATAGGAAGATCCATAGAAGACTTCGCAGACAGAAGGTCTTTAGAATTTGAACTTCGTCGGGATATCATAACAGCACAACATGGCACTTCACCATGGAGGAGCGATATGACTATTGGAAGAATTATAACCATTAGACCGATGCTCCTGAATGGTTAGAACAACAATTATGACCAGAAAGCTCTCCATTGGACCATTGGGACCACATCGTAATGGAAAAAATTATATTGATGAAGATTTATCACCGGTTGGAGAGATCTGTTACCTCTCTGTATACTTAGTCCATTGACTGTTGCACCGAGAACACTTTTGTGAATTGTATCCAAGCCAAGAAAGAACTCATTTCTACCGCGTTGTGTTTACTGAGATTTCGACACTTGTTCTATTACATTGAGCATTCACTCATCGACATGAGTTATCCGATTGTGAACATGCATGTCGGATGACCTCATCGCCATAGAGAAGTCGGTTAAATAAGTTCTAATCGATTTGATGGTCGAGAGAGTGATGTCCACAGGAGTTCAAGCTTCATCGATGGAAGGAGTGCAAGCCTCCCTGTCGACTGCTTGCAGATTCAGACCATACCCAGTTGTAGATGATAAAAGAACCAAGCATCGAGATGTCTTATAGAATGCGAAGTTAATCTCGAAAATCTTGATCGACTACATCCCTCCTATGGCTGGTGCGGTGAGTCATGATAGTGTCCCTAGGGAATTCGATTACACTCTAGTTACTGCATACCTCCCAAAGGGGATACATGTAGTTTGAATGTAGCTGGATAATATCATGGCATTAAAATTCAGCGACTTCAACCTTGGGGATCGCAAGAACTACAATATACTTTCTCCTCACATGTATTTGACTAGGATGAAGGGGAAGACGTTGAGGATAATCCCCCAACCATGGACTATGGACCTCGCATTGTCCACTGTCCTGAACATAATGAAGCAACCACATTTTGGATGACACGAGGAGGTTAACATGTTCATTAAGATCATGCTATCATGTTTCCATGGAGGCTATATGTGGCTAGATATATGATCACCATCAATTCGGTGTTGATCCATAGGCTAACCAGATTGAGCATGTAGGGACCTGACCCGCAAGACTTATACCCAGGGAAGGATGAAGACCGCACACTAGCACAAAATATTAAGGATACATATGGCAATGTAGAAAAGGGATGCAAGGATACAAGGTAGCTTCCATCGAGAATGACACAGTGTGCTTGGCCTACCGACTAATCACAGGAAAGATACTGAGAAATAATAGACCTACAGAGGTCACACGTTTCATTGTTGACGTCACTGGAAAATGCGTGGAAGGAATCTAGATGAAATGGGAAAATTATTTAGTCAACCAATTAGAATTGGATTTCCGTGAAGCTCAGGATCATGGCTATGAGTTCAATTTTAGTCGGCTACTGATCATCCTCATCGCATTTACCTATTGGGAGATGCCAGAAGGTGCAACCTTCCTAGACATCGAGCCATTCGAGCTGCTCACTGCGAAGTTCACCATGCCCTGGTACTCAAGCGACATGGGGAAACAATGGTAGTCAAACATGATATTCCATACAAACTATCTCCAGTTGAAGAGGGCTATTGAAGATGTTCCTTGTATGATGTCGAACACTCTACACTGGTTCAAGCCACTTATAAAGTTCCGCGCATATCAAAACTCCATTTACATCACTACACGTGTAGAATAGAGTAAAGAAGAGCTTTAGTCATACTATAAGCTCACAGAGGAAGACCTAGAATAGATAACCAAGGACTGGCCTGTAGATCTCCTCACCCCTGCTGATGCCGCATAGCTATCTGACCTTGAACAAATCAAAATCTCAGAGGCCACTCACAAAGCACATGATACACCTGGAACTAGTATAAGGAAGAAGAGAGAAGAAGTCTAGCAGCTGAGTAGTGCATCAGAAGAAACTACTTCAGACTCACTTGGAGGTGGAGGTGATGATGAAGTAGATAAAGCAGAGACCAATGGAAAAGATGATCAGTAGAAGCAAGGCAAAGTAACACCGCATAGGGATCCTATTGATGAGGCTAATCCCTCCAAGAAAAGGAAGGTTTCTCCCACGAAACCTACTTCCTGGAAGAATTCCAAAGCTACTAAGACTAAGTTGTAGACTGTACTCATCCTCGATGACTTAGAATTCATCATCGTAGCTATATCAGATGCCTCGCGGTAACTTTTTCAAAACAATGAAACCAAACAAGTAGCCATGTATGATAGAATTGAGGTAGAACTCAGAGGGGTACAACATGCCCTCCAATCTAGTCACACAGTGTCCACTGCACCCCTGCCATCAGAAGAACTGGAGTTGGGAGATGAGCATACCCAACTCTGCAGAATAGCTGATGTGACTGAAGCTCACCTTCATCATGCACAACAAGAAAAAGAATAGGCCACAGTGGCCCTAAATCAAGAACAGGAGGAAGCCGTAGAGAAACACTAAATTACGCACAAGGAGAAGGCTTCCCTCCAAGAATTATTTGAAGAGGAAAAGGTGCAGATCCAATATGAGAAAGAAAAAATCCTCGCAAAGCATATTGGAGTAAAAGAAGCAATCAATAGAGAATTTCACTCTGTGATAGGCTTAGAGAATAAAGTGGAAGAACTAGTGGAGCATCAAGTAGCGCAGCTTGCTGAAGCCATCCAACAGCTTCAACAGAGAATAACATATCTAGCTCTACAAATAGTGCTAATTAGTCCATGGGATGTGCAAGATCAAAGAGAATCAATTGCTCAGAGCACAGTTGAGAGAATCAAGGCCCTCACCATGCAATGTAAACAACTAAGTGATCACAATTCCCACACTTATGAGCGACTCACTTAGGATCCTGAATTGAAATCACTAGAGTCACAAATCCAGGAGGAAAAGAAGTAAGCAGAAACAATTCAGTCACAGTTAAATCTCATGTCAGCAGTTGAAAGGATGAAGCGATCCCAGTAACAACACATTGTTCAACAACAGGTTCACACCGTGCAGAGAAAAGTCATGGAAGTGACTTAGAGACTCCAACCAGTCTAGGATACAACTTGCCAACTGTTTGAGGAGATTGAAGGATGAGGAGAAGAGCTGGAACAAGTAGTCACTTCAGTCGAACAATGCTTAGAGTGACTTGTCAATGAAGAAGTTATCCAAGAGTTCATTGAGCAGGAGGCTGTGGTGCAATAGTAGGTCGAAGCAGCTCGAGCCAAGATCGAGGATTTTGAGGCAGAGCTACCTAGAGCAAAGTGACTTGGGATGAGTCATAGGTGAGTGTTGGGGGCCGATTGGACCTTGATCAAGTTTTGAGGATCCTTGGTTAGGTTTGACCTATTTTTAGACATCAACAGGTTGTCAAAGGTGGAGTGGAAGTCAAAGTGGATATCATGGGATATCGACCCCTTTTTAGGGATTTTTGGGTTATGGGATTATGTAATGGGTATGGTGATGTCGGCCCATGGGTGTTCCCCTGTTTAGGCCCATTTTGTTATGTATATATAGAAATATAGGAGATTTAAGTAAGGGCAGCAAGGGTGTGATTCTATGTGCTAAGTGCAAGTGATAGCTATACATGTTTTGTGCATACTATGTGAGACTTGCAAGGCTAAGTGGAAGTGAATGTAAGAGATTGTGTAAAGTCTTAGTGATGTATCCCAGCTTGGGGAAGCAGGATCTGGTGAGGTGCACACAGATCTCTTGTCTTCTATGAAGTAGGATTTTGATGCTATGTGCCTGTAAGAATCTTGACTGAGGATAATAAAGAAGAGAAGAGTTGGTGGACATAGCCCCAGGCTGGGGGTGAACCACGTATATCCTGTGTTGTGGTTTCTTTGTGCATTGTGAATGTTTTGTTGTTTATATGATGACTGATTAGTGTAATGATGTATGCTTAGATGAATATGATAACTTAGTTCCTAATGATGTGAATAATATGCTAGATAGGATCTATGTTGATATGCTTAGTGCTTGAATATATTAGATTTGGATGAATATTGCACTGCTATGAAATTAGGGTTTATCTGCGTTGTAAACAAAGGTTAAATACTAATGAACTATAATTGCTAAGTTCTTTGTTGAGGTGTTACAATCACATATCTATGTCCCAGATAAGGCTATAGACATTGGAGTCCTGTAACCACCCCTGTCGCTACCTCGTGTGAGACTTCATCTGCTTCATAGGTGTTGCCGAAAGGGCTGGTAGTTAGGGTTTTGTTTATGCACTGTTGAAACGTTGAACCCTGGGTATGCTTCTATGTCCTGATAGATTACAAGGAAACTCCTCCACTGAGAAGATTCATATTTCAGAATCAACGACTGACAGGAATAGATAGGCCTCAGGAAGAATAAGGATTCAAAAGAGAAACTCCTTTTAGAAGATCTTTAAATCCTAGGTATTAAACTATAGTTTTTGTTTTATGTTATGCATGCAATAGTTTTGGACATAAATATATGAATTGCATAGCTAATAGAAGGAACATAAACAACTTTGAAAGTCATACACAAAAGGGTTATCCAAGAAGGCCTAGTGAAACAAAAATAAGAAGTTACAACAGGCTTGAATCATTGAGCACTAAAGTGGAATGCTACAAGTGTAACAAATTTGGACACATGACCAAAGATTTTAGAATGACAGTTCCTCCTAGAGAACCACAAAAAAACCACAATAGTCACAGATGGGAACCTCATAAGAGAACATGGATAAGAAAGAAGAATCAGTATAGCAATGAAGAATGCACATTCGCTCTACAAGATAAGCAGAATAAATGTGGTTGGTATGTTGATAGTGGTTTGAAAAAACACATGACAGGTGATAAATATAGGTTTCTTACATTAATAAAGGAAATATGTGGATCAATATCCTTCAAAAATGATGATTCAACTAAAATCATTGGAAAAGGCATAGTCAGAATTAGAAACAAAAATACCAAGGAAGAAAATATTCTACTAGTAGATGATATGAAACACAATCTTATAAGTGTGAGTCAAATGTGTGACCAAGGTCATAAAGTTACTTTCGATTCACAAAGTAAGATATAAGAAAATAAGGTTCAGGAAAATTGATTGCAGCAACTGTCAGAACTTCAAACAAAGTGTTGTCTAGGAAAATAAGATGAAAGTTGGCTATGGCACTGTTAGGGTCCTAACCCACACATAGGTAGAACAATATATTCGGATATAATAAAGCTCAATATTAATAAGTCCTTTCAATAAAATAGAATAAGGAAGATGTAAGAAGACCTAATAAAATCTTATGCTTCTAGAAGGATCTTCTTCTAGATGCTTCTTTTTAGTATAAATAGGAGTCGAGGGTATGAGAACCCTAGCATGGATAGTATTGTAATAGAGCTCTGCTCAATTGGAGGTTTCCTCCTCGAAGAGGCCCGTGAAAATTGATTTCAGATTCAAAGTGCTATTTCTGTTGTTATTCTTATATCATTTCACTGTTATTGTGGTAAATGTTCTGGTTATATTGCTGATATTCTACCATTACTAACATTTTATTTCTGTTATGCATACATTTTATATCTGGTATATTACAAGTGGTATCAAAGAACTTTCCTCGGCCGAAAGTGTGGGTTAAATTTTTTTTCAGGGTAGAGATGTATTTCGATGTCTTTAGGCCAAAAAGATCTGTTGTTACACGCATAAACCCGGGGTTCAGAGATTCATACACGTAGGAAATACAAGTGGTACTTAAGCACACATCTGTTGGCCACCCTTGTAACCCCTGTTGGTACCCCTTAGAGTGGTAGCACATAAGACAACACCTGTGTACAGATCGACCTAGATTACTTGAATCCCTCTTTAGATAAATTGACCATCCACCTGATTGTTATAGTGCCACTGAGAACAACACTCGGGAAGATACTCTTTAGTACCTAGGTAGTCGGGTAGTACGGATAAGGGTACAATCTATCCTCCTTAGTTATTTCCCTGAGATATTGGGTCGAGTACTATTGTTGGACCCCGCATGTATATCAGAGAGCTATAACATAGGGAAAACCCTTGTCTGTAGAACCCTTGAATACCTAACCCTTGGGGACATAAACATAAACAAATTAAAATAGAAAATATCTATTGTCGCGCAGCTATGTTTGGGTTTCCAAGTAAATATAGATTTCTTTCTGGTTAAGCATTTGGGCATTTCCTCTCTGCAGTATTCTTCATATTAGATGTAAAAAAAAAAAAAAA
>JZKD02S1676057.1:247138-269442 GCA_000966675.3 Picea glauca
GAATCATCTTGTACTTGAACATTTAAGTGGGGTAAAAGGAGGTTGCCCCCTCGAAGAGGCTTATTATCTGAAATTATCTCTTTTCAAGGTGTTGAGTACTTTTTCTGAGGTTTTTTTAAGCTATATTGATATTTCGTTCCTAACATTGGGTTTCCACATAAAAACACTATTGTACTTTGTATGTGTATGATTTTTCATTTGTTCATTTTTCATTTACTCTACAAATATTGGATGATAATGCTACATTGATATAACATTTGCATTATATGGTTAAAAAAGATTAAATTTCTCTATTAATGATTCACCCCCCCTCTCAATAATCCAACAATTTGTATCAGAGAAGGTTCCTTCAGAAATCAGTTTAACCACTGAAAAGTAGATCATGGAGAGAAACAACATATATAAAAATGGAATACCATAGTTTGATGGATATAAGTATGCATTTTAGAGCATAAGGATGAACACATATATACATGCATAGGGATTTCAAATTTGACAATGAATTGTAGATGGATACATAGCACCAACAGTTCCGCTGACAAATGACAAAGCAATGAAACTTGGTCAGAATAATTACAAATCCACAAATGCACTTCTAAATGATCTTAGAGAATCAATATTCACCAAAGTTTCACATTGTAAACCACTAAAGAGATTTGGGACAAACTTCAAAATATTTATGAAGGAGATTCAAAAGTCAAAGAAGCAAAGATTCAAACTTACAAAGGTCAGTTCAAACAACTAAAGATGAAGGAAGATGAAAATATTGAAGCTTACTTTTTATGAGTCGATGAAATAGTAAATGCAATCTTGGAATTGGGAGAATACATCAAAGAATATGTAATTGTTCAAAAGATACTAAGATCTCTTCGTATGAGATTTGACCCTAAGATATGAACATTAGAAGAAAGATAAGATCTAAACTCAATAATCATGGATGAACTACATGGAATCTTCACAGCATATGAAATGAGAAATGAACAGAAAAATCCAGATATAAAAGAAGAAGCCTTCAAAGCATCCAAAAGGTCTAATAAAAATAGAAATAAAAAAGAAAAAGAACATAGCAGCAGCAGTGACATCTCAGAAGATGATGAAGAAGCGGCCAAATTTGTTTGAAGATGTAACAAGGGAACCAACGACAGGTATAGAGGTAAGTTTCCTTTGATTTTTTTTAATTGTGATGGTATTGGTCATTTTTATAAAAAATTTCCTCATAAGAAAAAGAAAAATGACGAAGGTTACTCAAATAGAAAAAAACCATATAGAGGCAAAAGAACCATAAAGAATTTTTTCAAGAAAATATTATGCACCAAAGAAGAAATATCATCATCAGATGAAGATGAAGTCAGTGACAGTGAGACAGAAAGAGATATATTCATGGAAATATAAGACTCTGATAAATAAGAATCTAAAGAAGAATATGAAGAGGCTGAAGAAGAATATGAAGAGGAAGAATTTGACTACCGAGAAGAATTGTTGTGTGCCATAGAAGTTACCATAAGAGAAAAGAATAAAAACAAGAAACTATAAGCGAAACTAGACAAGAAAGAAGACACTCGGGAACTAGAACAAATGATCACAAATTTGAAGGTTCAAATTGAATAAGATAAAATAATTGAAGAAGCACTCAAATAACAACTAGAAGGAAGAGACAAGATCATTGGAAATTTGGAAGAAAAAATTGTCACATTAAGAAAGGATCTTCAAAACAAAAATATGCAGAACGGCTTAAAAGTTTTGAATGACATTTTCAACATCCAAAAACCTCATCATGACAAGTCTGGACTTGGATACAATCAGACAGAAAAAGGATCAAGCTCCAAAACAACAGAACAAGAAACATATCGAAAAAATTATGCAGAAATAATCAAGGGGATAGGAAGGTCTACAAATAAAATTATAGGGACAATCCTCCACCGAGAAGATTTAGATTTCAAAATCAATGACCGATAGAAACAAATAATACTCCAAAAGAATAAGGATTCATAAGAGTACCTCCTTCGAGAATATCTTCAACTGCCAGGTATCAAACTATATTTTTTGGTTTATGTTATGCACGTAATAATTTTGGACATAAAGTTGTGAATTGCAGAGATAACAACGACAACGTAAACAAATTTGAAATTCATACAAAAAAGGGTTATCTAAGAATTCCTAGTGAAACACAGAGAAGAAGTTACAATAGGTTTGAATATTTGATAATTGAAGTGGAATGATACAAATGTAACAACTTTGGACACATGTCCAAATATTGTAGAAGGACAGTCCCTCCTACAGAACCACTACAGAACAACAACAATCACAGACAGGAACCTCAAAAAAGAACATGGATAACAAAGCAGAATCAATATAGCAATGAAGAATGCACACTCGATCTACAAGATGAGCTGAAGAAATATAGTTGGTATGTTGATAGTGGTTGTTCAAAACACATGAAAAATGATAGAGATTGGTTTCTTACATTAATAAAGGAAAGAGATGGATCAGTATCCTTCGAAAATGATGATTCATCTAAACTCATTGGAAAAGGAACAGTCGGAATTGGGAACAAGAATACCAAGGCAGAAAATGTTCTGCTAGTAGAAGATATGAAACATAATTTTCTAAGTGTGAGTCAAATGTGTGACCAAGGTCATAAAGTTAATTTTAATTCACAAAAGTGCGATATAAGAAAAGAATGTTCATGAAAATTGATTGCAACAACTGCGAGAACTTCAAGAAACATATATGTATTAAGTGAAATTGGAAATGAAAAGTGTTGCCTGGGAAAGGAAGATGAAATTTGGCTATGGAAAATAAGAACGGGTCACATACATTTTGATAACCATGTCAAAGTTAGAAAAAGGGAAGAAGTTAGAGAAATTCCCTAGATCATGAAACCAACCAACACTTTATGCAAGCATTGTCCACAAGGAAACAAAACAAAGACCAAGTTTAAATGAAAAGAATATTCAATGAAAATACCACTAGAAATTATGCATATTGATCTAGTTGGACCAACTACAACAAAGGGTTTAAAAGGTGATAAATAATTTATGTTATTAATTGATGATTATACA
Organism: Picea glauca; assembly: GCA_000966675.3. Lineage (NCBI taxonomy): Eukaryota > Viridiplantae > Streptophyta > Pinopsida > Pinales > Pinaceae > Picea > Picea glauca. The sequence goes on from JZKD02S1676057.1 coordinate 250,201, forward strand.
AGAATGACTGCAGTTTTCTTTCTCAACAATCAGTCAAAATCTTTTGAAAACTTCAAGGTCTACAAGGAAATGGTTGAAAATGAAATGGATTCAAAAATCAAATGCTTGAGATCTGATAATGGAGAAGATTTCAATTCAAAGGAATTTATGGACTACTGCAGTAGGCATGGAATAAAAAGGCAATTCTCTGTTGCTAGGACACCTCAACAAAATGGAGATGTTGAAAGAAAGAACAAGACAATACAGGAAATGGCTCAAACAATGCTAATAGAATCCAAATTGACAAATATATTTCGGACACAGGCAGTGCATACATCATTTCATATTCTAAAAAAAGTAATTCTCAGAAACAATGCTAAAAAAACTCCCTATGAGATATGGAAAGGAAGACCAGCAAATGTGAAGCACTTCAGAGTTCTTGGAAGAAAATGCTACATCAAAAGAGAAGATGGCAGAATGGGAAATTTTGAATCTTGTGTGGACAAAGGAGTACTTGTTGGTTACTCGAGTACAAGGAAATCATACAAGTGCTACAATCTAAGATTGAACAAAGTTGTGGAAAGCATCAACGTAACCATTGATGAAACGGGTAGACAAGAATTAAAAGAAAAAGAAAATTAATCATTGGAACAACTTTATGAAGAAGAAGCAGAAGATGAAAAATAAGTAGAAGGGGAAGATGAATAGGATCCAACAAAAGTAGAAGAGAAAGTTCAACAAGTTCCTCCAAATACACCTAGCAGACGAGTACAAAAGAATTATCCTTTAGATGAGATTATCATAAACAAATATGTAGGAGTTGAGACTAGAAGAATAATTCGTTCACCAGAACAAACGCACCTAGAACTCTCATATACGATTGAACAAAATTGTATTGAAGAGGCGAGCAATGATGAATTTTGGAATAAGTCCATGGATGAAGAATTGGATCAAATGGAGAAAAATGACAATTGGAAATTGGTTCCAAGACCAAAGGATAAGAATGTGATTGGAACAAAGTGGGTATACAAGAATAAATTGAATGAAGATGGACAAGTTACAAGAAACAAATCTAGATTGGTATATAAAGGATATGCACAGGTTGAAGGAATCGAATTTGAAGAGACATTTTCCCCAGTTACCACAATGGAAGCAATCTGATTGCTTTTAGCTTATGCATGCTCCAAAAATATTAAAGTGTATCATATGGACGTAAAATCATCTTTTATGAATGAGGAACTTGAAGAAGAAGTCTACAATTAACAACCAGAAGGATTTCATTTTTCAGAGAACACAGATTATGTGTGTAAATTAAAGAAGGCCTTATATGGTCTAAAAAAAGATGCTAGAGCAGGGTACTCTAGATTGGATAAATATCTACAACATGAAGGGTTCAGAAAAGGAAGTACAAACAACAACCTCTACATCAAGGTAACTCAAGATAGTATTTTATTAATTAAAGTTTATGTTGATGATATTAGTTTTGGAGGTACTGATGACAAGTTAAGCTAGAAAATTGCAAAGGACATGCATAATGAATTTGAAATGTCATTACTTGGATAACCATCCTTCTTTGTGGGTCTTCAGATACGTCAAAGTAAGCAAGGAATTTTTATTTCTCAAACCAAGTATATCATAGAAATGCTAAAGAGGTTTGGAATGGAAGATTGCAAACCAATGATCACTCCCATGAAACTAGTTTCAAGTTGAGAAAATATGATGATTCAAAGTCTATAGATCATAGGAAATACACGTCAATGATTGGTAGACTACTATATGTGACAAAATCTAGACCAAATGTAATGCAAGTAGTTGGACAGGTGGCATGATTTCAAGCAACACCAAAGGAATCACATGTATTAGCAGTGGAGAGAATTTTCAAATATCTCAAAGGAATGGAAGAGTTTGAATTATGCTATCCAAAGGAAAGGATATGTCACTTATTTCATACACATATACAGATTGGGAAGGTTTCATTGATGACTTATGAAGCACCATTGGAGCATTGTTCTACTTGGGTAAGTGTTATGTATCATGGCTAAGAAATATGAAATCATTAGTATATTTATCTACAGTCAAGATAGAGTATATTGCAGCAGCTGCATGTTGTACACAGGTTCTATAGCTGAAACAAACTATGACAGATATACAAGTTGAGTATGATGTTCCCATTCCAAGCTACTGTGATGATACAGTTTCCATTAGTATCTCAAAGAACCTGGTGATGCACTCCAAGATGAAGCACATTCTAGTCATGTATCACTTTCTACGGGAACAATTTGCAGAAAAGAACATCAAAATTGAATACGCAGGCACAAAATAACAAGTGACAGACATATTTACAAAACCACTTCCACGAGAACCCTTTGAGTATCTTCGCCAGAGACTCGGAATTATTTCTACTCCAAAATGAATGATTTTGAATTCTTATCTTAGATGTATTAGATGTACACGAGGAAGAAACATAAAGAGGNCCATGGATGAAGAATTGGATCAAATGGAGAAAAATGACAATTGGAAATTGGTTCCAAGACCAAAGGATAAGAATGTGATTGGAACAAAGTGGGTATACAAGAATAAATTGAATGAAGATGGACAAGTTACAAGAAACAAATCTAGATTGGTATATAAAGGATATGCACAGGTTGAAGGAATCGAATTTGAAGAGACATTTTCCCCAGTTACCACAATGGAAGCAATCTGATTGCTTTTAGCTTATGCATGCTCCAAAAATATTAAAGTGTATCATATGGACGTAAAATCATCTTTTATGAATGAGGAACTTGAAGAAGAAGTCTACAATTAACAACCAGAAGGATTTCATTTTTCAGAGAACACAGATTATGTGTGTAAATTAAAGAAGGCCTTATATGGTCTAAAAAAAGATGCTAGAGCAGGGTACTCTAGATTGGATAAATATCTACAACATGAAGGGTTCAGAAAAGGAAGTACAAACAACAACCTCTACATCAAGGTAACTCAAGATAGTATTTTATTAATTAAAGTTTATGTTGATGATATTAGTTTTGGAGGTACTGATGACAAGTTAAGCTAGAAAATTGCAAAGGACATGCATAATGAATTTGAAATGTCATTACTTGGATAACCATCCTTCTTTGTGGGTCTTCAGATACGTCAAAGTAAGCAAGGAATTTTTATTTCTCAAACCAAGTATATCATAGAAATGCTAAAGAGGTTTGGAATGGAAGATTGCAAACCAATGATCACTCCCATGAAACTAGTTTCAAGTTCAGAAAATATGATGATTCAAAGTCTATAGATCATAGGAAATACACGTCAATGATTGGTAGCCTACTATATGTGACAAAATCTAGACCAAATGTAATGCAAGTAGTTGGACAGGTGGCACGATTTCAAGCAACACCAAAGGAATCACATGTATTAGCAGTGGATAGAATTTTCAAATATCTCAAAGGAATGGAAGAGTTTGAATTATGCTATCCAAAGGAAAGGATATGTCACTTATTTCCTACACATATATAGATTGGGCAGGTTTCATTGATGACTGATGAAGCACCATTGGAGCATTTTTCTACTTGGGTAAGTGTTATGTATCATGGCTAAGAAATATGAAATCATTAGTATATTTATCTACAGTCAAGATAGAGTATATTGCAGCAGCTGCATGTTGTACACAGGTTCTATGGTTGAAACAAACTATGACAGATATACAAGTTGAGTATGATGTTCCCATTCCAAGCTATTGTGATGATACAATTTCCATTAGTATCTCAAAGAACCTGGTGATGCACTCCAAGATGAATCACATTCTAGTCATGTATCACTTTCTACGGGAACAATTTGTAGAAAAGAACATCAAAGTTGAATACGCAGGCACAAAATAACAAGTGACAAACATATTTACAAAACCACTTCCACAAGAACCCTTTGAGTATCTTCGCCAGAGACTCGGAATTATTTCTACTCCAAAATGAATGATTTTGAATTCTTATCTTAGATGTATTAGATGTACACGAGGAAGAAACATAAAGAGGACAGTTTAGTTTGGGAGATCAGACGAGTTAGTTAGGGGTAGCAAACCCAAATGTAAATATTCATTTTCCATTGATCACAAAGGGCGAGAGATTTATCAAATGCAAAGRATAGAGGCATGGTTCCAAGGGGAGCATTGGTCACATAGATGCAGGCATGGTTCCAAGGGGAGCATGAGTGATGTKATTTTAGTATTGCATCAGAGTGTTGCCATCAATGTCAAAGGGGGAGACTGTTGATTAATTGGGTTGGTTGTCATTGGTGTCAACCCTTGAAGAAAGTTTGGTAGCGAATTCTGGTAGCATAAACGATTGGGTAATGAACCCAAGTTTGTTTGATGTATAATGGTATGAGTTTTGATATATTTTCAGGTCAAACTATTCTATATGGATAGTACATGTCATGCCATTTTTGGTGGTATGTGGAACGTCACATAAATCTTCACGGTTTGAGAGTTATGGACTTAGGAAGTTGGAGGACCCTCATGTGTTGGCTTGAAGCCCCAAAATGTCAAAGAAGTTAAAGTTCTTGAAAAAAACAAATTATTTAGATAATAAAGTGAAGTAACAAATTCAAAGAGGATTATTTAAATAACAAAGTGAAGGGACAAATTTAAACACGATTATTTAAATAATAAAGTGAAGTGACAAAGTCAAAGAGGATTATTTAAATAATAAAGTGAAGTGACAAAGTCAAAGGGGATTATTTAAATAATAAAGTGAAGTGACAAAGTCAATGAGGATTATTTAAACAATAAAGTAAATGGAGAACTTTCTAATTATGGAAAGTGGTTATGATGCAAGAGCATGACAAGAACGTGCGAGTGGAGGATAGTTGGATATGCACTAGCATGCATTTTGAAGGTGTTTTGAATTTGAAAAGATGAAACGCTAATGTAATAGCTAGAGGGGCATAATTTCCCTTAAATGTTTGTGGGTTTGTAACGTAGATCTTGAGAGGTTGCTCTCATCGGTTGGTTGGAGGAATTTATTGTAATAAATGTAAAGTAGTTGTAGTGTTTATTTCGATAAGATAGCTTAGAGCTGTAGGAGGGAAAACTTCAGAAATCTCCCTCGCATGTATTGTCTTGTATTATTATTCTCATAGAATGGGTAAGAGTTAGAAGTTGTAGAGAAATAGAGCATAGGAGAGTAGAGAGGAACAAATATTGTAGTAGTTGTATAAGCAGATAGATTTTGCTTCTGAATCCATGTACAGAAGCACTGGAATTAATATAAGAAGGCTTTGATTTGATGTCATGGTGTTGTTATGGTTACTCTCTGCATATATTGAATGGTATATTTACAGTTTGTTTACATGCTCTGTTATGCATTTGTTTCAATGCTATGTGTGTCTATGATTTCATGTTGAATGTATGAAGTCTGTGAGAAGGAAAATATGAGTTTCATTTGTTTCTTGTCCTGATAATTCTTGCAAGGAATGCAATGAACGTCTGCAAGGAGTGCATTGACAGGTTTTGAGTTTCATCTAAGAAAATCTCAGGAGAGATATTGTTATTCTCATACCAGGAAGAGTGCAAGTATAGCAAAGACCCACGTAAGGTGTGTGTAGGCAGGTTGAAGTCTTAGACTTTTTCAACCAAGTAAGTACTTGAAGGATTTTTGTCGCAAGGAGGATGCAGAGTCAAAATATTATAGATAATCAGTGATTATCATGAAGGCCACAAGGAGTGAACACAAGATCCCTTAGAATCATTGAGTTTGTGGTAAGAATCAAGCTCAGGAGGGATAGAGACTTCGAAGAGTCTGAATGAAGATGAGGGTCGGAGACATCTCGAAGAAGGAAAGTTCATGAGGAAGGACACCAAGTTACTTGGCCAAGTTATCAAGAAGTATGAATGGACGATTGAAATTCTCAGAAGTAGAATTACCGATTTTCTGTGAACCATTGGATCTAGTAGATCATCACAAAGGATAAGGCCAAGTGTCTTTAAACACTCGCATGCTTAGGAGAGAGCATAGTTGTCGGATCTGGATCAACAAGAGCAGTTGATCTTGTGGTTTCATATTTTTTCATTTCAGGAGTCGGAGCATGGAGAAGGTTGTGACTTGGAGTCAAGAGTCGCAAAATCCTGAATTGAGAATCCCTACATGATTTAGACCATTGACCGTGGGAAGAATCTAGATCGTCAATATCTGGCAAGGAATATCATGATTTCGGATATAGGGAAGAAGGGGGAAAAATACATCACATATCCCCGATACGCGAAGTCCTGACGCGACAAATAGTTGGGCCCCATGACACATCCAAGGCTCACATCAAGAGGATTTTGACGGAGGATCTAGAGATCATCAGCCCATTTAGAGGTTTCGAGATTTGAATAATTCGATGAAATCAACAATAGAATTCACAAAATCGTGAAACCTGAAGAACCCTTTGAAGTAATTCTATGGTCATGCATGTGGTCATGTGGAAGTGAGATTTTGCGCCTAGTGCTTGTTTGTGCATGTGTAACTAATAAGAAGGACCTTTGGTTATACATGGTGAAGATTCCAGCTGAGAATCAAGGAGCCATTTTGGCTCAAGAGAGATCAAGAATGATCCTTATACTAGGAGGTCAAGAAGAACCTACTGAGGTAGGGGTGTTGCGTTAGGTGGTATCAGAGCTAACAAATTTTGTTCTCTGAGAGAGGGAAGACAAAGGATATTTGTGATTTGAATTCTGCGTGGATAGATTGAACACAATGCCACCAAGAATACATCAGGAAATACCAATGACCAATCCAGCTGTGGAGAGGGAAATGAGAGAACTTCGTGCTTGATTGGATGCCTAAGAGACAACATAGAAATGAACAGTTGATGTTGGATATGTTAGTGAATCCGAAAAAGAGAATTAAGCAAGACTCGATGAAGAAGAAGTTGTAGTCGAAGATGTTGCAGAAGAACATCTATTCAGAGTTGTTGTAAGAATAGCGGTCAGAGAAAAAATGGACATCTCAATGCATGAAGGCAACTTAGACGTTGAGGAGCTACTATATTGGTTTAGAGCTCTAGATAAATATTTCGATTATGATGACATCGAAGAAGATAAGAAAGTAAAACATGTTTTCACTAGATGGAAAGGGCATGCAACGTTGTGGTGGGATGAACCGCAGGATGACAGGCAATGCAAAGGAAAACAAAGAATCAAAAGCTGGGATATGATGGTAACAAAGATGAAAGCCAAATTCATACCCGTGGATTATCAAATTAATCGGTTTCGAGGAATGCATAATTTGAGACAGAAAGGAATGATAGTGAAGGAATACACTGAAGAGTCTTATAGGATAAACATTAGATCATGTCATCGTGAAATTGATGATGAAAAGGTCGCCAGATACATGAGTGGCTTGAGATATGACATTCAAGATGAGATGAGCATGGTGACAATCAGGAATGTAGAAGATGCTTATCATATTTCTATGAAGGCAAAAGAGAAATTGGCCTGAAATCAAGGTGAAAGGAGCAAAGGTAGAAGTCAGAGTAGAGGAAAATAAGTTTCCCAAGACAGGGTACAGAATCCCAAGGATGAAAATAAGAAACCTCATAATCACCCAGAAAGGGGAGGAAGTTCACAAGGGAGGAAATATGCCGATAAGAACACTTTTCCGCGAGAAAGAGGAATAAGAAGAGGTAGAGGAGGAAAAACAAAGTGTTTTTTCTGTGGAAAGATCAGACACAAATATTTTGAATGTCTTGATAGAGAAAGAGATGGAGGAGGTGAAGCTCATATTTCAGAAGATCAAAGGCGAAATGTTGAGGCAGAATATGCAGAAGGTAGAAGATCCTTAATGATGAGGAAAATTATCTAGAAACCAGATAAAGAAGTGGAGAATCAAGTCCATAGGAACAATTTGTTCATAACTTCTTCCAAGACCAAGGATAAGGTATGCAAGGTAATAGTGGATGGTGGAAGTATGGATAATCTAGTATCCACAGAAATGGAGGAGAAGATGGAATTGGAGACAGTTGCACATCCAAACCCATACAAAGTATCGTGGTTGCAAAATGGACATCAGGTAACAGTCACTAAACAATATTTCATTGAATTTAAGATAGGGGTTTATAGAGATGAGATATTATGTGGTGTTATTCCCATGGATGTCTGTCATCTTTTGTTGGGGAGACCATGGCAATATGACAAAAACGTTATCCATGACGGAAGAAAAAACACCTATACCTTGGAGAAGAATGGTAGGATGCATATGTTGTTGTCGATTGAAGACAAGAAGGTGAAAGAAAAATAAAGAAATACTATAATTCTCATGAGTGGGAAGGAACTTCTTGATGAATTCAAGAAGGAACAAGACATGCAATTTGTTGTGGGGAGGAAACCTAGAGTCATTTTGACCATTACTTCAATAGATGATCTACCAGAGGAAATTCATGAACTGCTGGAGAATTTTGTTGATATAGTGGTAGATGATTTACCTTGTTTGTTGTCACCCATCAAAATTATAATCCATCATATCGATCTTATACCGAGATCAAGTTTACCAAACAAAGAAGTGTACAGATTGAAGCCATAGGAGAATGAAGAATTCAAGAATCAAGTCCAAGATTTGATGGACAAAGGCTTGATTAGAGAAATCTTGAGTCCATGCGTTGTGCCAATAGTGTTAAGTCCAAAGAAATATGGTGGATGGAGGTAGTGTTCAGACTCAAGGGCTATAAACAAAATCACCATCAGGTATATCTTTCCTTTACCCAGGATGGATTGCTTGAGTGGAGCAATTTTTTTTTCAAGAATTGATTTGAAAAGTGGATATCATCAGATTAGAATGAGGGAAGGTGATGAATGGAAGACAACATTCAAGATGAATGAAGGACTGTATGAATGGCTTCTCATTCCATTTGGTTTGACGAATGCGCCAAGTACTTTTATGATATTGATGAATGAAGTCTTGAAAGATTTCATTGGGAAAATCGTAATTGTTTATCTTGATGATATATTGATCTTCAGTAAGACCGAGGAAGAGAATTTGAGACATTTAACTCTAGTGATGAGGAGGTTGCAACAAGAGAAGTTGCTGATAAATCTAAAGAAGTTGTCTTTTATGAAGAAATAACTCATTTATTTGGGTTTTGTGATATCTTTGAATGATTTGAAGATGGATCCTGAGAAGGTAAAAGAAATCAAGGAATGGTCGTCGCCAAGGAATATCTTTGAAGTCTGAAGCTTCCATGGACTATCCAGTTTTTACAGGAAGTTCATCAAGAATTTTAGTGGGATTAGTGCACCAATGATGGACATAGTCAAGAAAAGACACAAATATTTTCATTGGATAGAGGAAGAAGAGAAAAGTTTCAAGTTGTCAAAGGAGAAGATAACTAAACAACCAGTTTCGGTTTTACCATATTTCAGTAAAACATTCCACGTCAAATGTGACACAAGTAGATTTGTGATTGGAGCAGTCTTAAGTCAAGACAATAGACCAATTGCATACTTCAGTGAAAAACTTAATGACACCAAGATGAAATATTCCATGTATGATAAAGAATTTTATGCATTCATACGGGCACTGAGGAAATGGAGGCACTACTTGGTTTCGAAGGAGTTCATTTTGTATAGTGATAATCATGCTTTACAACTCATAAACAAATAGGAAAAATTGAACCAGAAACATGCAAAATGGGTTCAATTTATGAAGAAATTTACATTTGTTATAAAGCACATATCTAGAATTGCTAACAAGGTTGTTGATGCATTGAGCAGGAAATGTTTGATTCTTCATGAATTTCATGTGAAGACCTTAACACTGGGATTGAGACACGGCCCAGACTCCTACAGGAGGCAGCAGTGGGGAATTTTCTGCAATGGGCGAAAGCCTGATGGAGCAATGTCGCGTGAAGGCAGAAGGCCCACGGGTCATGAACTTCTTTTCTCGGAGAAAAAAAAATGATGGTATCTGAGGAATAAGCATCGGCTAACTCTGTGCCAGCAGCTGTGGTAAGACAGAAGATGCAAGCGTTATCCAGAATGATTGGGCGTAAAGAATCTATAGGTTTTGATAACCTTAAGGATATGTACAGAGATGATTCAGATTTTAAGGACACGTATGAAGCATGTGAGAATCTTGTTCTGAGATACCAAAGCCAATGGATTGAATATTTAATTCAGGATGGATTATTATTCAAAGGAAATCAGTTGTGTATCCTGAAGAGTTCCATGAGAGAAAATCTTTTAAAGGAAAAACATAGTGGGGGATTGGTTGGACATTTCGGCCATGATAAGACATTCGCGCAAATAAATAGTTTGTATTATTGGCCAGACATGAGGATGGATGTCAAGAATTTTTTCAACAAATGTAGAATTTGTTAGCACGCAAAGGGGAAAAGACAAAATATAGGATTGTATCAACCATTACCAATACCAGAGAGGCCGTGGGACGCGATAAGCATGGTTTTTTTGTTAGGACTGCCAAGGACATAGAGAGGTTGTGATTCCATTCTCATGGTAGTCAAGAGATTCTTAAAAATGACACATTTCATTCCATGCCAGAAAATGAGTGATGCAACACACATTGAAAATCTATTTTTCAAAGAAGTTGTTAGACTTCATAGTTTACCCAAGAGTATTGTTTCAGACAGGGATACCAAATTTGTTGGTCATATCTGGAGGACACTCTGGAATAATATGGGAATAGATTTATCTTTCAGCTCATCATATCAACCTCAGATGGATGGACAGGCTGAGGTAGTAAATCAAATTTTGGGGAATTTATTAAGGAGTTTAATGGTTGAACATCATAGTCAGTGGGATCAGATTCTTCCACAAGCAAAATTTTCATATAATGACTCACCTAAGAGGATAAAAAGATAGACCTCATTCCAGATAATTTATGGAATGTAGTCAAGAGGAGTATATGATTTTAAAGACTTAGAGCATAATGAATTTAGAAGTGTTGGAGGAGAAGATTTTGTAGAAGAGATGAAAGAGCTCCACAGTAAGATTAAGGAGCGATTACAAAATTCCAATCAAGAATATAAGCACAGAGAAAATAAGCACATAAGATAAATTTAGTTCGAAGTGGGAGATTTAGTCTTAGCACAACTAAGATAAGAAAGGTTTCCAAGGGGAACGTATAATAAACTGAAGATGAAAAAGATAGGGTCATGTAATATTTTGAGGAAATTTGAGGCAAACGCTTATGAGATAGAATTGTCAGATGGTGTGGGAATATCGCCCATATTCAACATAGAATATATGTATCCTTTTAGAGCAGATGAAGATAGAGGATAAGAGGATTAGAAGGAATTCCAATGGTTTAAAAAAATGCTTGTAGCTGAAAATTTGTAGATGGAAAAGATCATTGATCAGAGAGTTGGTAAGAATACCTGGAGAAAGATATATTTTGAGTATTTGGTAAATTTGAAAGGATACCCAATTGAATATGCCAGTTGGGAAAGTGAATAAAATATCCAGAAACATGGACAGACAGTTTAGGATCTCATGAACAGGAGTTCATGAATTTTTCATCCAGAGGAGTATGATGCAGTAGAATCGCAAGCATGCGCGAGAAGAGGACAGTTGGATATGCACCAACGCGCATTTTGAAGGCATTTTGAATTTGAAAATATGAAGCATTAATGTAATAGTTGGAGGGATGTAATTTCCCTTAAATGTTTTTGGGATTGTAACGCAGATCTTGAGTGGTTGCTATCATCTATTGGTTAGAGGCATTTATTGTAATAAATTTAAAGTAGTTGTAGTCTTTATTTCGATAATATAGCTTAGAGTTGTAGGAGGGAAAACTCGAGAAAGCTCCCTCACATGTATTGTATTGTATTATTATTCTCATAGAAGGGGTAAGAGTTAGAAGATGTAGAGAAATAAAGCATAGGAGAGTAGAGAGGAACAGATATTGTAGAAGTTGTATAAGCAGATAGTTGTTGCTATTGAATCCATGTACAAGCACTAGAATTAATATAAGAAGGCATTGATTCCATTTCATGGTGTTGTTATGGTTATTGTTTGCATTTATTGAATGGTATGTCTACAGTTTGTTTACATGCTTTGTTATGAATTTGTTTCAATGTTATGTGTGTCTGTGATTTCATGTTGAATGTATGAAGTTCGTGAGAGGGAAAATATGAGTTTCAATTGTTTCTCATCCTAAGAATTCCTGCAAGGAGTGTAGTGAAGGTTTTCAAGGAATGCGTTGACAAGTTCTAAGTTTCATCTCAGAAAATCTCAGGAGAGATATCATTGTTCTCATAACAATAAGAATGCAAGTATAGCATTGAGCCATGTAAGGTGTGCACAGGAAGGTTGAAGTCTTAGACTTTTCCAACCAAGTGAGTACTTGAAGGATTTCTGTCGCAAGGAGGATGCAAAGTTAGAATATTTCAGATAATCAGTGATTATTGTGAAGGTTGCAAGGAGTGCACACAAGCTCCCTTAGAATCATTCAATTTGCAGTAAGAATCAAGATCAGGAGGGATAGAGACTTCAAAGAGTCTGAAGGAATATGAGGGTCAGAGTCATCTTGTAGAAGGAAAGTTCCCGAGGAGGGATGCTAAGTTACTTGGTCGAGTTATCAAGAAGTCTGAATAGACGGTTGAAATTCTTAGAAGGAAAATTATCAATTTTTTGTGAACCGTTGGATCTAGTAGATCAGCAGAAAGGATAAGGCCGAGTGTATTTCAACACTCACATGCTCAGGAGGGAGCATAGCCATTAGATCTAGATCAATGAGATCCGTTGATCTTGTGGTTTAAGATTTCCACATTTCAGGAGTCCGAGCATGGAGACGGTTGTGAATTGGAGTCAAGAGTCACAAAATCCCAACATGATCTAGACTGTTGACCGTGGGAAGAATTTGGATCATCGATCGTGGCAAGGAATATCATTATTTTGGCTATCAAGATAAAGGGGGGAAACTACATCGCGTATGCCTGATACACGAAGTCCTGACATGAGAGAAGGTTAGGCCCTAAGACACAACTGAGGGTCACATCAAGAGGATTTTGAGGGAGGAGCTAGAGACCATCATCCCATTTTGAGTTTTTGATATTTGAAGAAGTCAGGGAATTCAACAACAAAATTCTCGAAGTCGCTAAACTAGACGCACCCTTTGGAGTATGTTTGTGGTCATGTGGAAGTGAGATTTCGCGCCTAGAGATTGTTCATGTAGGTGTAACTCATAAGAAGGACCTGTGATTATACGTGGAGGAGATTCCAGCTGGGAATCAAGTATCCATTTTGGATCAACGGAAATCAAGAATGATCCTTAGAAGGGGAGGTCAAGAAGAACCTACTAAGGTAGGGGTGTTTCTTCAGGTTATAAGAAGGTTAAACCTAAAATGAGGAAAATGGGTTAAGTAGTCAAGTGGCTATTGGATATATGGACAAGTGGAAAATTGGGCAAATTTAGACATAGGTGAATATGTGGAAAAAGTTGCTATGTGGACAAACTGGTCTAGAATATGCTTCTAAGCTACATGAAAGTATAAATAAGAGGCAAGGCTCTCTCATTTCAATCATACTTGAGAATATTTAATATATACAGGTGACTAAGGTAAAAAAAGGATATATAAGCCAAATTTCAGAGGGAAGGTAAAGTAAAGAAGTTCGAAATTCAAGGGAGGATAAATTCTTTTGATGATACTTTCTACGGTATGTTATTTACAGGTCATCTCACCATTTTAGCAATAATTTTTTTTCTATAATGATTCAAACCGTGAAATTGGGAGGTCATTGAGGAAACATTTCCAAGTAGTTGTGGTACTAATTTCATCTTTTGGTTCGTTGTATTGTTGGAGTTACACTCTGTGGAAAATAGGGTTTGTGGCTAGTCCTGAAACTAGTCTAAGATAAGTGTTTCAGGTAAAAATGTCATAACTTATTCATAACAAATCCAAATTCAGTAAGACCAAATGTGTTGGTTAGAGTACATTTTTTAGTATTCTTTGTATAATTTTCAGATCCATACAAAAAATATTATGTGTGGGGAACGCTTTACATGTACACTCTCTAGAATAAGCCAAAATTCAACAAGGTATGACATATTTGTTATAACTCCTCTTTTGAGAGGTTCCAAGTAGTGACACCTGGAGGAATTGTAAAAAACACATTGAAGAACATTGTGTACTATTTTCAGATCTTTATTCATTAGAGGTACGTAGTTATGATTATTTCAAGTTAGGGTTGTTGACTAATCCAAAACTAGTCATGTGAGACTAAAGTAAAGTTTGATGAAAATTATAGTCTCTTGATGTTAAAGTTAAGGAAGGTCTATTACAGAGTTACAAAACATATTTGGATGATGAAATTTATGAGGGATTTTTGTTTATCTTGAGGTACAGGTTGGTGCATGGTTGATGCACATGTTTATGGTACAGGTTGATTACAGGTTAAGGTACAGGTTGATGCATGGTTCAGGTTATTGGTATAGATTGTTTGGTGTAGGTTGATTGATATAGGTTTACAACAGTATATCTCATAGTGATAATGTGACAATGGTTCCATCATTCTACTTATACGTTAGGGCGGTTGGATGAGGAAAGGGCAGGTGGTTGTGACCACCTTTCGGTTGTATCTAGAGAACATAGGGGGTTGTAGCCTCCTTCTATTTGTATCCAAAGAATTTGGGAGTTGGAGATCCCTTCAGGCTGTATCCTGAGAAACTAGGGGGTTGGAGCCTCCTTCCATTTGCAGCTGGAAAACAAAGGAAGTTGGTGCTTCCAATGAATGCAATTATTCAAGGCATATAAGAAAATAATTCATGTGGTTTTTTTCCCACTTTGGGTTTCCATGTAAAAACATGGGTGTACGGTGTATGNGAAGTCTTAGACTTTTCCAACCAAGTGAGTACTTGAAGGATTTATGTCGCAAGGAGGATGCAAAGTTAGAATATTTCAGATAATCAGTCATTATTGTGAAGGTTGCAAGGAGTGCACACAAGCTCCCTTAGAATCATTCAATTTGCAGTAAGAATCAAGCTCAAGAGGGATAGAGACTTCAAAGAGTCTGAAGGAATATGAGGGTCAGAGTCATCTTGTAGAAGGAAAGTTCCCGAGGAGGGACGCTAAGTTACTTGGTCGAGTTATCAAGAAGTCTGAATGGATGGTTGAAATTCTTAGAAGGAAAATTATCATTTTTTTGTGAACCGTTGGATCTAGTAGATCAGCAGAAAGGATAAGGTCGAGTGTATTTCAACACTCACATGCTCAGGAGGGAGCATAGCCATTAGATCTAGATCAATGAGATCCGTTGATATTGTGGTTTAAGATTTCCACATTTCAGGAGTCCGAGCATGGAGACGGTTGTGAATTGAAGTCAAGAGTCACAAAATCCCAACATGATCTAGACTGTTTACCGTGGGAAGAATTTGGATCATCGATCATGGCAAGGAATATCATGATTTTGGCTATCAAGATAAAGGGGGGAAACTACATCGCGTATGCCTGATACACAAAGTCTTGACGTGAGAGAAGGTTAGGCCCTAAGACACAACTGAGGGTCACATCAAGAGGATTTTTAGGGAGGAGCTAGAGACCATCATCCCATTTTGATTTTTTGATATTTGAATAAGTCAGGGAATTCAACAACAAAATTCCCGAAGTCGCTAAACTAGACGCACCCTTTGGAGTATGTTTGTGGTCATGTGGAAGTGAGATTTCGCGCCTAGAGCTTGTTCATGTAGGTGTAACTCATAAGAAGGACCTGTGATTATACGTGGAGGAGATTCCAGCTGGGAATCAAGTATCCATTTTGGATCAACGAAAATCAAGAATGATCCTTAGAAGGGGAGGTCAAGAAGAACCTACTAAGGTAGGGGTGTTTCTTCAGGTTATCAGAAGGTTAAACCTAAAATGAGGAAAATGGTTTAAGTAGTCAAGTGGCTATTGGATATATGGACAAGTGGAAAATTGGGCAAATTTAGACATAGGTGAATATGTGGAAAAAGTTGCTATGTGGACAAACTGGTCTAGAATATGCTTCTAAGCTACATGAAAGTATAAATAAGAGGCAAGGCTCTCTCATTTCAATCATACTTGAGAATATTTAATATATACAGGTGACTAAGGTAAAAAAAGGATATATAAGCCAAATTTCAGAGGGAAGGTAAAGTAAAGAAGTTCGAAATTCAAGGGAGGATAAATTCTTTTGATGATACTTTCTACGGTATGTTATTTACAGGTCATCTCACCATTTTAGCAATAATTTTTTTTCTATAATGATTCAAACCGTGAAATTGGGAGGTCATTGAGGAAACATTTCCAAGTAGTTGTGGTACTAATTTCATCTTTTGGTTCGTTGTATTGTTGGAGTTACACTCTGTGGAAAATAGGGTTTGTGGCTAGTCCTGAAACTAGTCTAAGATAAGTGTTTCAGGTAAAAATGTCATAACTTATTCATAACAAATCCAAATTCAGTAAGACCAAATGTGTTGGTTAGAGTACATTTTTTAGTATTCTTTGTATAATTTTCAGATCCATACAAAAAATATTATGTGTGGGGAACGCTTTACATGTACACTCTCTAGAATAAGCCAAAATTCAACAAGGTATGACATATTTGTTATAACTCCTCTTTTGAGAGGTTCCAAGTAGTGACACCTGGAGGAATTGTAAAAAACACATTGAAGAACATTGTGTACTATTTTCAGATCTTTATTCATTAGAGGTACGTAGTTATGATTATTTCAAGTTAGGGTTGTTGACTAATCCAAAACTAGTCATGTGAGACTAAAGTAAAGTTTGATGAAAATTATAGTCTCTTGATGTTAAAGTTAAGGAAGGTCTATTACAGAGTTACAAAACATATTTGGATGATGAAATTTATGAGGGATTTTTGTTTATCTTGAGGTACAGGTTGGTGCATGGTTGATGCACATGTTTATGGTACAGGTTGATTACAGGTTAAGGTACAGGTTGATGCATGGTTCAGGTTATTGGTATAGATTGTTTGGTGTAGGTTGATTGATATAGGTTTACAACAGTATATCTCATAGTGATAATGTGACAATGGTTCCATCATTCTACTTATACGTTAGGGCGGTTGGATGAGGAAAGGGCAGGTGGTTGTGACCACCTTTCGGTTGTATCTAGAGAACATAGGGGGTTGTAGCCTCCTTCTATTTGTATCCAAAGAATTTGGGAGTTGGAGATCCCTTCAGGCTGTATCCTGAGAAACTAGGGGGTTGGAGCCTCCTTCCATTTGCAGCTGGAAAACAAAGGAAGTTGGTGCTTCCAATGAATGCAATTATTCAAGGCATATAAGAAAATAATTCATGTGGTTTTTTTCCCACTTTGGGTTTCCATGTAAAAACATGGGTGTACGGTGTATGCGTATGATTGTTCATTTGTTCATTGTTTATTTACTCTAAAAATATTGGATGATAATGCTACATTGATATAACACTTGTATTACTTGATATAATGCTACATTAATATTGGATTAGATTGTTGTGTTACTGATTCACCCCCCTTCTCAGTAATCCAACACATGTACCATAAACAAGTCCATCAACCATGCACCAACTTGTACCATCAATGAGTGCATCAACCATGCACCAAATATGTACCAATCATGCATCAAATACACACAAACTATGACTCATCAAGATGTACCAACATAATCAACTATATGCCCCATGTATGTGCCAAGTCATCAACTACTTGTCTAAACCATGTACCCAACATGTACATCAACCATATACCAAATACATATACCAATACAACCATCAAAATTTATCTAACAATACATCACACTATCCATAACCAAATACCATAAACCATTACATCAAACCATCTACCACAACCTCATTGATATACAACCTCTATCTTTAACATACCTCAACCAAAAT
Source organism: Picea glauca (assembly GCA_000966675.3). Classification (NCBI taxonomy): domain Eukaryota; kingdom Viridiplantae; phylum Streptophyta; class Pinopsida; order Pinales; family Pinaceae; genus Picea; species Picea glauca. The sequence continues at coordinate 268,008 of JZKD02S1676057.1, forward strand.
CCCTCATCAATTTGATCATCCAAATTTGATTTGTAACTCTGTAATAGACCTGGTGTATATGATCACATACCTCAAAACCTTCCTTAACTTTAACAACAAGAGACTAGCATTTTATCAAACTTTACTTTAGTCTCACATGACTAATTTTGGATTAGTCAACAACCCTAACTTGCAATAATCATAACTATGTACTTGTAATGAATAAAGATCTGAAAATGGTACACAATTTTCTTCAGTGTATTCTATACAATTCCTCCATACTTCACTTCTTGGAACTTCTCCGAAAAGGATTTATAGAAAAAATGGAATACCTTGTTGAATTCTGATTTATTCTAGAGAGCAAACTTGTAGAGCGTGCCCTGCACAGAATATTTGTTGTATAGATGTGAAAATTATACACATAATACTACAGATTGTACTCTAACCAATACATTTGGTCTTATTGAATTTGGATCTATTATGAATAATTTATGACGTGTTTACCCAAAACACTTGTTTTAGACTAGTTTCAGGACTAGCCACAAACCCTATTTTTTACGGCATGTAACTTCAAAAATACAACAACCCACAAGATGAAATTTTTATCACAACTAACTAGATATGTTTCCTCAATGACATCCCAATTTCACGATCTGAGTCATTATCTAAAAAAAATTATTCTGAAAATGGTGAGATGACTTGTAAATAGCATACCTTAGAAAGCATCATCAAAAGAATTCATCCTCCCTTGAATTTCATCCTTCTTTACTTCACCTTCCCTCTAAAATTCATCTTAGATATCCTTTGGTTACCTTATTCACCTGTAGATATTCATTATTCTCAAGTGTGTTTAACATTAGAGAGTCTTTCCTCTTATTTATAATTTCATGTAGCTTCCTCAAGGGGTTACCTTTTAACCATCTTAACCCACTTTCCTTAGTTTAGGGTTAACCGATTTCTAACCACTTGTGAACTTAGTAATTTCTACATAAACTTTATTATTTAAATAATTTATTTTCTATTCACTTTGAATTATAGTACACTCATCACTTCACTTTATTATTTACCTTCTAAAATCTCTTAAACCACTTTGACTACTTTGACGTTTTGGGGCTTCTAGATGACTCATGAGGGTTCTCCAACTTCCCATGGCCATAACTCTCTAACCATGAGGAGTTATATGATGTTCCACATACCATTGGAAATGTTATGAAATATAATATCCATATAGAATATTATTACCTGAAAATATATCAAAAATCATACAATTATCCATCAAACAAACTTGGGTCCATTACCCAAATCTTTCTCCAAATTCACATGGCCATAACTCTCTAACCATGAGGAGTTATGTGGCATTCAACATACCAATGGAAATGGAATGACATGTACTATCCATATGGAGTAGTATTACCTGAAAATATATCAAAACTCATATCATTATCCATCAAACAAA
>JZKD02S1676057.1:282403-295496 GCA_000966675.3 Picea glauca
GATCAGGTTGTAATGTTCTACTTTCAATTAATATGATACAGTGGCATGTCCTTTTCCCATAAAGTTATTCTAACTTTATTGTGTAATTCCTTGATCATACACATAAGTTGAAAATTGAATATATTTTGCTATCTTCACTTTGGTTGGTTTGTGTTGTCTTGGGCTTGACCTCACAAGAGCACTGGAGTGAAGCGGGAGCAACAGAGACCCTAGGAAGCAATATAAAGGTATGTTATTTGTTCCTTCCTACTAGCTAATTCAATGGTCAAAACATAGGGAAAGAGTCATGTCCTGTCCTGTTTTGTTCTAGATTTAGGTGGATCTAGGGAGATATATTAGTGTCCGCACCTACCAATTAGTCTGATAACAAAATTGGTGACTCCGCGAGGGTTTAACTAGTTTTCTTGTGGTTTTTGGTATTTTTCCTTGGCCATTTTCTCTTGCCTTACATTTCTCTATTCATATCAATCTCTGAGTCTTCAGGATACCTTGATAGACCCTCTGGGTCCAGAGGCCTCTTTAAATTTTGTGTCATTTTCCAAAAATTTGACTAGTTTCAGACATTCTCGCACTGCACTCGACAGTAGCCTGTGAGAACATACTGAGTTTGCACCCTTCCTTTAGTTTCAGTGTGAGCTTCTCACACTTTTCTCAAGAGCCACCTGCGAGAATCACTCATTCTCGCACTGTGTAATACCCTCAGCCTATGAACCCTTTTTTTCAAAGTTTTGGATTTGAGTTTTTGCATCTTGAATTTCCCATATCAGTTTAGACAGGGATGATTTTAGGGGCTAAATTTCGCTCATGGGCTAATTTTCCATGATTTTTCCAAAAAAGAGATTCGCTATAAAATCCATAGAAATTTGAATATTTTTACAAAAATATCGCCAAACATTTATAGTTGGAATATGAAGGATTAGTAAGATTTGCCAAGGTTTATACATTTTAAAATAAATTTCCATCCTTAAAATCATCCCTGAGTTTAGATGCCTCAAAAGAGTTTCTTGGACCATTGATTGATGTTTTTCTTATCTTCGTTTTCATGCACGAACAGTCTTAGGATTTTAAAGCCTCTTCCTGGCACTTCTTCTTGACTTTCATTTCTTGACTTTTCTTGGCAAAACTATACTCTCTGATTGTGGAATCTGATTGTTCTTGTTTGGTTGAGGACCGATGATTGGTTGAAAGTTGAGTTTCTTGGTATTTATCATTTTGTTATTGTTTGAAAGATCACTTTTCTTATGCAGTTGAAAAGACTAGATTGGTTTGCTTGTTATTTTTGTTTTCATTGAAAGAGTGGTTTGGGTTTTTATCTTTGCTTGTTCATTGGTTTTTGATTTTCTGTACTCTCACTATCATGGTGTGGGTTCTTTTTGAAAAGTGAACAAAGTTTTTCTTTCAAAAATAATTTTCGTCTTCAGAAACATTGAAAATCAATTGTTGAAATTATTGAAAAATAAACAATAGAGAATTGTTATTGATGCGTGGTTTGTTGCATTTGCATTTCAAAGGAAATTGTGTCTTGTAGTTCAAAGTTTGATCTGGAAAATTTCTCTTTCCCTCCCATACATAGGATTCATTGAATGAAAATTGATATATTTCATTCTCATCCATGCATCGTTGGGTCAGAGTCTTATACAACATCAGTTTCATCTTTATTTCCTTTGAGTAAACAACAACTCTTAATAACACTGTGCAATTGTAAAATTTACCTAGTAACTCTTTTCTAGGGATCTATTACACCAACATTTAGCTAGGCTAGCGCTTTGGAATAGTAAGAGAGATACACTCTCCAAAGCACAAAACACACAATAGCATCTTGTGTTAGGGAGTGTTAAGTTCCATTTGCAACATCTTGTCCTGGGAAGCCCTTCTCACACAAGGGTCAAACACGAGGTCGCATTGATATTGACAGAGTTACTCACCCTGCTTTGTTGATATCATTGTAGATATTGCACAATTATGGGGATCACTTGGAGGTATACCCACAATGATGACTGGAAGCCTTTTGAGTTGATTTCGGGCTAGATACCCTGCCCTTGCATGTGGATCGAACTGTCGACTGTCTGTCTAGGATTTACTATTGTTGGTGGTAACCTTAGTGGCCTATATTTCTAGGTTCTTACACAAGGTGACTGTGAAGGGGAAAGTCTTCACGGTACCTGGAATTGACGTTGGCCAAACTCACTCGGGATCCTTGGAGGGTATACCCACGATTATGTGTGGGATATTGCACCAGGGTGTAAGTCCGTTAAGCAGGTCATCAGCGTAACTTTTCCACCCTAGCCCATCCCCTTCTCATCTCGTTGTTGTGACGTTGGATTTCATCACCAACTAGTGACTTCGGAATTAGAAGGTCTTGTTTTCTTGGTGTTTCTTCCTAGATTTTTTTTACTAGCGCATGTTGTTTGTTTACCAACGTTGACCATAAGATTTTCTTCGTGAAGTTTATCACTCATTTACAATAGCTCCTCCATGATGTTCACGTAGAATGTAGGGTTTATCTCGAGAGAATTTGGAAGGTTCTCAACCCTTGCCTACTAGTACACCTGAGGGCTCTCCTCGACAAAGTGAGGTCACAGTCGTCACCACGCCACAAGTGGAACGCACTGACTCTCTAGAACATTTTTGAATTACAAATACTCAAGAGGAATTTCGACTTCACCGTGATTCTGAGCGACTGTTTATGCGAATGAATTCTTCCAGAGACTTAGTTGTTACGTTTTCTGGATCAGCAGTTGGACCCTTTCCAAGCATAGAAGGCCAAGATCTTTTTTGGTCTACAGTTACTTTCCGATGGGACATTTTTGGTCTAGGTTCACCTATGATTTCTGAAATCAACCCACCTGTGATTTCCAAAATCTCTAGTCCAGAGACAGTACCGTTGACTACCACTTATCACTTTACCATCCGTGCTGAAATGGCCCATCTCATAGATACTACGAGTGTTCCAACCGGATTTACTGCGGTTAGTATTGCTCCCATCAACACACCGCAGATGCCCAACATCACTCTGACACTACCACCTAGATACCATGCATTGAATTCTTCCATTCACACTCCTACGCAAACACCATCCAGATCTCCTGGTGGTCCTTCTTCTTCTGGGCACTCTCTTCCTAGTTTTATTCCAACACTCCCTCAATTTCCTTTTGGAGGACCTTCTTCGTCTTCTACTGGCAGTCTTAATCCTAGTGGTGCTATTCTGTCATTCACTCCAACTTACCAGATTCCGGTTGGTGGACAGTTTCACCAAGGTGGTATGACTCAACCCCCTCTCAGCAGGAAAATTCCTTTTGGAACGCAAATCCCAATTGGAACACAACCCCCAATTGGAACATTGCACCCAATTGGAACATCACCTTCGATGGGAGGACCGAACCCACCTTATGGGAAAAACATACGTCCGTCCTTGGCCCAGTATTGGAATCAATTGATACAACATCCTCCTCAAACGACTGGGGGGTAGCAGTTTCCAGCTGGGTTCATAATACCTCCTAGTATGGGCCAACCATATCCAAGTTCGTTCAATCCCATTTGGGGGGAAAATGCTCAACCTCAAGTCTCTATTCCAGGGTATAATCCTATGAGCTACTATCCTCTCCAACCACCACCGAATCTGCCTGGGTCTTCACATTATATGCAGACTACTTATGGTCCTACTGGTTTGTCGACAGGGCTTCCTCCCCAAAGCCACGAGTACCCACAGGTGAATTTCCAGTTACCCTTCATAGCCACTTTGGATATTCCAGACTTGTCAAGCATTTTAAATGATCCAATTCGTCACTCTCCCCAATGGCTTTCTATCCCAACCAAGTTACCATCAGACATTCCTAAATTCAATGGCAAAGCGGGAGAGGACCCAAACAATTATGTTATGAATTTTCACCTATGGTGTTCATCCAACTCATTGATGGATGACTCTATTCGTTTATGTCTTTTTCAACGAACCCTCACAGGTTCTGCTGTGAAGTGGTATATCGAATTACCACAAGGTTTCTTCTCTGACTTCAACACCTTAGCTATGGATTTCCTCACACACTACCAGTTACCGATTCGTTACGACACGGGGACTAAGATTTTGACTTCTTTCAAACAGAACAAGGCCACTCATATATACGATCACATTCATGAGTGGCGGCAGAGACGCCGTCTCATTAAATTCGAACTCCCCAATCAGTTACTGGCAGAATGGTTCACAAAATTATTTGTGAACAACATCGGTCGTGACATTACCATGGGTGTAGTAGTCACAGAAGAGAAGGATATCAGTCGTGCTCAATCTCTTGACCTCGTTTATTCACAAACAGGTACCCTTTACAACTTCTATTTCCATCACTTCAACTACTCCATCTGCTTTGCATGTAGCTGACAGTGTGATTGGTACTTTCCAGGCCCAACCACATTCCGCCTCAGGCACAAAACCCAAACCTGCTTCTTCTAATGTTCAAAATGCTTCGTCTCCTACCCCTCCCATTGGCAAGACTTCCGAGGTAAATTCCGTTCAATCTACCCCATCCGGTAAAAAAAAATCTAAAAAGGGGAGAGGTAAGAATAATGAGAGAAAAAATACTTCTCAAGCAGAGCAAACCAAAACTACCCCTGTTGACAATCGGGATAAGTGAAAACCTTGATACCCTTGTCTTATCTGTGGTGATGATCACTACACGAAGGATTGTCCACGATGCACTGAGGTCACTAAGTTTCTTTAAGGAGCTCCAAAACCACCTGCACCAACCGTCTTGTCCCAACCCTTCCTATCTCAACAACAGGCTCAGTTGGTCATCCATGACCAACCCTCATCTTCTACTATGTATTACATTTTGATGTGTACTGGCGATTCTAAGCAGAGCGATGTTTCACTCACTACTTGAGCCAAAGATTATTTTTCCTCTAAGGAGAAGGTTGATGATCTACCCTCTTCCTTGGTACAACCCTCTCCCACGACTCGACCTACCAACGGTCCTCTTCATCTCGAACGACCGAGCGTCGACACAGTTGTGCAACCCCCCCCAAAGGGCATCATTCAAAAATCTTCTTTCAATCCTCATGCTCGTGCAACCCAGAACTACATCATTGTTGAAGATCTGGCCTAAGCACCTTCTGCGATGTCATCCCTTGAAGTCCTTCAAACTTGTCTCGCACAATAAAAGGCACTGTTGAAAGCTATTGGTGGAATTGATCGGATGGATACAAATTTAATAATATTTGACTTGGAAGATCACATTCCAAGGTTACCCCCTCAACTCGCATTCCAGAACCAAGTGGTTGTCTCTGACAAAAACATTTACCGAACCATTATCGATGAGGGTGCCTCGACATGTGTTATGTCTCTTGCTTTTTGGAAAGACATTTTCTCTCCTTCTTTGAACGAATCCTAGAAGACTCTTAAAGCCTTCAACGACTCTAGTTTTAAGCCCTACGGTGTCCTTCCTTCGTTTCCCATCACGTTAGAAGGAAAAACAGTCCAAGTCGAAGTAGAAGGCTTTGACGCTCCCCTTGATTACAATCTTCTACTTGGTCACAACTCGATCGATTCCATGCACGCAGTTGTGTTGACCCTTTTCCATGTGGTACATTTCCCCCATCAAGGTAAGGTTTTTATTATCGACCAACTGGCCTTCTTTAATTATGATACTCGTACTGGCAATGTACCATTCATCGCTAAAACCCCACCAGGTTATGAGAACGTCGGTGTAGGCCTTCTAAAAGACTCTTCGTTAATGGGTACTTTCCCCATTCCACCGCCTGATGTTCCATGCTTGTCTATTTCTTCCATCAACATGATCTCCACCTTTCCTCACTAACTTCCTACGTCTCACAACCTTTGGATAGTACCTGACCCTGGAGATCATCTTCGTTACGGTGACGCAATGCCGTTAAGTCTGTTTGAATTCGCCTATCAAGCCATTCAATTGGAAACACCTTCTACCCCCTCTCTTGGTGAGTTGTCTCCCGATCCTTTTCATGTTATTTTTCCCACTAACGAGATGATCATGTCCATCATGGAGGACACCCCTTCGGATGATGGACATCATCATTCTATATTCTTTCTAGAGAAGCATACAATTGAGAACTACCAACGGATTTCGACCCTGTTGACCATTGTTGTCATCTTCACCGTTCCCGAGTCTACACACAATGTGTTTTTCGAAGGGAACCTAAGCAATATCTCACCCACTATTTTCCTTTGACATCTCCGTTAGACCTGGGATTGTCAAAAAAGTCCATATTGGAGCTTCGTGTTCTTCTAATAAAATCGTCACCTACACATCCCTATTCAAAGAGTTTCGTGAGATCTTCGCCTGGAGCTACGAAGAAATGTTGGGTATCGACCCTGAGATTGTGATACATGAGATAAACACATACTCCGACGCTAAACCCATCCAGTAATGCCTTCGTCCAGTTCACCCACTTAAAGCAGTTGCTATCAAGCTTGAATTCGAGAAACTTCTGAAAGCTGGCTTTATTTATCCAGTGGCTCTCACAGACTGGGTTTCCAATCTTGTCCCAATTGATAAGAAACAAGGCACCATTTGTGTATGCGTTGATTATAGGGATATCAACAAAGCTTGTCCCAAAGACAACTTTCCTACCCCCTTCGTCGATCAGATTGTCGATGATTGTGTCGGAAGTCAAATCTTCTCTCTCATGGATGGTTTCTCCGAGTATAATCAAATCAACATTGTTCTCGAGGATCAACATAAGACTGCTTTTATTTGTCCTTGGGGTACTTTTTCCTATCGAAAACTTCCTTTCAGCCTCAAGAATGCTGGCGCAACTTTTCAACGCACTATGTCTTATGATTTCCATGATATCAAGCACATCGTTCAACCATATTTGGACGATTTACCTGCTCACTCAATGCGCCGAGTTGATCACCCAAAACACCTCCGAGCCATTTTTTTCCGTTGTCGGTTCTACCGTATACGTTTGAATCCTCATAAGTGCATTTTCTGCGTGGAATCTGACCGCCTTCTAGGTTTTATCATTTCGCGTCACGGGATACGAGTGGATCCTTTAAAGGTTGAGGTGATCCTTAATCTTCCTCCTCCTTCTACACTTCTCCAGTTACAATGTTTGCAGGGGAAAGGAAACTTTCTTTGTCATTTTATCCCTAATTACGTCGAGATAACTCGTGGATTTACGCGGCTATTAAAAAAGGATTCAGAGTTCGTCTGGGATACCATCGCAAACAATGCTTTTGAAACTTTGAAATTGTCCGTAATGCGTGATCCACTTCTCTTTCCCCCCGATTACAATCATGATTATGTCCTCTATCTTGTTGCTTCAAATTATACCATTGGTATGGTTCTCGTCCGAGAGAATGATGCTAATGACGAACATGTTATCTATTACTTGAGTCGAAGTCTAATGCCTATTGAAATCAAGTATTTACATGTCGATAAACTAGCCTTGGCTGCCGTCCAAGCCGTCCAACACTTCTGGCACTATATCTTCTCGAGAAAGACTACAGTGATTTCTCACTGCAACCCTATGCAACACATTCTTACACGTCAATTGTTAGGGGGAAAATACGCCAAATGGATTGTCATACTCCAGGAGTTTGACTTGGAATTCGAACGTGCCAAGTCTAAGAAGTCCTTAGTGTTTGTTGAGTTGATATGTGACTTTCCCCATTCTGAAATGGAAAATGTAGTAGCTGATTCATTACCCGATGAATCTCTTTTCCTTATCAACACTGATGATCTTTGGTATGGTGATATCATTATATATNAAAACATATGTTCATCCTTGGCCCAGTATTGGAATCAATTGATACAACATCCTCCTCAAATGACTGGGGGGTAGCAGTTTCCAGCTGCGTTCATAATACCTCCTAGTATGGGCCAACCATATCCAAGTTCGTTCAATCCCATTTGGGGGGCAAATGCTCAACCTCAAGTCCCTATTCTAGGGTATAATCCTATGAGCTACTATCCTCTCCAACCACCACCGAATCTGCCTGGGTCTTCACATTATATGCAGACTACTTATGGTCCTACTGGTTTGTCGACAGGGCTTCCTCCCCAAAGCCACCAGTACCCACAGGTGAATTTCCAGTTACCCTTCATAGCCACTTTGGATCTTCCGGACTTGTCAAGGATTTTAAATGATCCAATTCGTCACTCTCCCCAATGGCTTGCTATCCCATCCAAGTTACCATCAAACATTCCTAAATTCAATGGCAACGCGGGAGAGGACCCAAACAATTATGTTATGAATTTTCGCCTATGGTGTTCATCCAACTCATTGATGGATGACTCTATTCGTTTATGTCTTTTTCAACGAACCCTCACAGGTTTTGCTGCGAAGTGGTATATCGAATTGCCATGAGGTTTCTTCTCTGACTTCAACACCTTAGATATGGCTTTCCTCACACACTACCAGTTACCGATTCGTTACGACACGGGGACTGAGATTTTGACTTCTTTCAAACAGAACAAGGCCACTCATATATCCGATCACATTCATGAGTGGCGGAAGAGACGTCGTCTCATTAAATTCGAACTCTCCAATCAGTTACTGGCAGAATGGTTCACAAAATCATTTGTGAACAACATCATTCGTGACATTACCATGGGTGTAGTAGTCATGGAAGAGAAGGATATCAGTCGTGCTCAATATCTTGACCTCGTTTATTCACAAACAGGTACCCTTTACAACTTCTATTTCCAGCACTTCAACTACTCCATCTGCTTTGCATGTAGCTGACAGTGTGATTGGTACTTTCCAGGCCCAACCACATTCCGCCTCAGGCACAAAACCCAAACCTTCCTCTTCTAATGTTCAAAATGATTCGTCTCCTACCCCTCCCATTGGCAAGACTTCCGAGGTAAATTCCGTTCAATCTACCCCATCCGGTAAAAACATATCTAAAAAGGGGAGAGGTAAGAATAATGAGAGAAAAAATACTTCTCAAGCAGAGAAAACCAAAACTACCCCTGTTGACAATCGGGATAAGTGCAAACCTTGATACCCTTGTCTTATCTGTGGTGATGATCACTACATGAAGGATTGTCCACGATGCACCTAGGTCACTAAGTTCCTTTAAGGAGCTCCAAAACCACCTGCACCAACCGTCTTGTCCCAACCCTTCCTGTCTCAACAACAGGCTCAGTTGGTCATCCATGACCAACCCTCATCTTCTACTACGTCTTACATTTTGATGTGTACTGGCGATTCTAAGAAGAGCGATGTTTCACTCACTACTTGAGCCAAAGATTATTTTGCCTCTAAGGAGAAGGTTGATGATCTACCCTCTTCCTTGGTATAACCCTCTCCCACGAATCGACCTACCAACAATCCTCTTCATCTCGAACGACCAAGCGTCGACACAGTTCTGCAACCCCCCCCAAAGGGCGTCATTCAAAAATATTCTTTCAATCCTCATGCTCGTGTGACCCAGAACTACATCATTGTTGAAGATCTGGCCTAAGCACCTTCTGCGATGTCATCCCTTGAAGTCCTTCAAACTTGTCTCGCACAACAAAAGGCACTGTTGAAAGCTATTGGTGGAATTGATTTGACGGATACAAATTTAATAATCTTTGACTTGGAAGATCACATTCCAAGGTTACCCCCTCAACTCGCATTCCATAACCAAGTGGTTGTCTCTGACAAAAACATTTACCGAACCATTATCGATGAGGGTGCCTCGACATGTGTTATGTCTCTTGCTTGTTGGAAAGACATTTTCTCTCCTTCTTTGAACGAATCCTAGAAGACTCTTAAAGCCTTCAACGACTCTAGTTTTAAGCCCTACGGTGTCCTTCCTTCGTTTCCCATCATGTTAGAAGGAAAAACGGTCCAAGTCGAAGTGGAAGCCTTTGATGATCCCCTTGATTACAATCTTCTACTTGGTCACAGATCGATCGATTCCATGCACGCAGTTGTGTCGACCCTTTTACATGTGGTACATTTCCCCCATCAAGGTAAGGTTGTTATCATCGACCAACTGGCCTTCTTTAATTCTGATACCCGTATTGGAAATGTACCATTCATCGCTAAAACCCCACCAGGTTATGAGAACATCGGTGTAGGCCTTCTAAAAGACTCTTCGTTAATGGGTACTTTCCCCATTCCACCGCCTGATGTTCCATGCTTGTCTATTGCTTCCATCAACATTATCTCCACCTTGCCTCACTAACTTCCTACGTCTCACGACCCCTGGATAGTACCTGACCCTGGAGATCATCTTCGTTACGGTGACACAATGCCGTTAAGTCTATTTGAATTCTCCTATCAAGCCATTCAATTGGAAACACCTTCTACCCCCTCTCTTGGTGAGTTGTCTCCCGATCCTTTTCATGTTATTTTTCCCACTAACGAGATGATCATGTCCATCATGGAGGACACCCCTTCGGATGATGGACATCATCATTCTATCTTCTTTCTAGAGCAGCATACAATTGAGAACTACCAACGGATTTCGACCCTGTTGACCGTTGTCGTCATCTTCACCGTTTCCGAGTCTGCACACGATGTGTTTTTCGAAGGGAACCTAAGAAATATCTCAACCACTATTTTCCTTTGACATCTTCGTTAGACTTGGGATTGTCGAAAATGTCCATATTGGAGCTTCGTGTTCTTCTAATGAAATCGTCACCTACACATCCCTATTCAAAGAGTTTAGTGACATCTTCGCTTGGAGCTACGAAGAAATGTTGGGTATCGACCCTGAGATTGTGATACATGAGATAAACACATACTCCGACGCTAAACCCGTCCAGCAATGCCTTCGTCCAGTTCACCCACGTAAAGCGGTTGCTATCAAGCTTGAATTCGAGAAACTTCTGAAAGCCGGCTTTATTTATCCAGTGGCTCTCACAGACTGGGTTTCCAATCTTGTCCCGATTGATAAGAAACAAGGCACCATTTGTGTATGCGTTGATTATAGGGATATCAACAAAGCTTGTCCCAAAGACAACTTTCCTACCCCCTTCGTCGATGAGATTGTCGATGATTGCGCCGGAAGTCAAATCTTCTCTCTCATGGATGGTTTCTCCGAGTATAATCAAATCAACATTGTTCTTAAGGATCAACATAAGACTGCTTTTATTTGTCCTTAGGGTACTTTTACCTATTGAAAACTTCCTTTCGGTCTCAAGAATGCTGGCGCAAATTTTCAATGCGTTATGTCTTATGCTTTCCATGATATCAAGCACATCGTTCAACCATATTTGGACGATTTACCCGCTCACTCAATGCACCGAGTTGATCACCCAAAACACCTCTGAGCCATTTTTTTTCCGTTGTCGGTTCTACCATATACGTTTGAATCCTCATAAGTGCATTTTCTGCGTGGAATCTGACCACCTTCTAGGTTTTATCATTTCGCGTCACGGGATACGAGTGGATCCTTTAAAGGTTGAGGTGATCCTTAATCTTCCTCCTCCTTCTACACTTCTCCAGTTACAATGTTTGCAGGGGAAAGGAAACTTTCTTTGTCATTTTATCCCTAATTACGTCGAGATAACTCGTGGATTTACGCGGCTATTAAAAAAGGATTCAGAGTTCGTCTGGGATACCATCGCAAACAATGCTTTTGAAACTTTGAAATTGTCCGTAATGCGTGATCCACTTCTCTTTCCCCCCGATTACAATCATGATTATGTCCTCTATCTTGTTGCTTCAAATTATACCATTGGTATGGTTCTCGTCCGAGAGAATGATGCTAATGACGAACATGTTATCTATTACTTGAGTCGAAGTCTAATGCCTATTGAAATCAAGTATTTACATGTCGATAAACTAGCCTTGGCTGCCGTCCAAGCCGTCCAACACTTCTGGCACTATATCTTCTCGAGAAAGACTACAGTGATTTCTCACTGCAACCCTATGCAACACATTCTTACACGTCAATTGTTAGGGGGAAAATACGCCAAATGGATTGTCATACTCCAGGAGTTTGACTTGGAATTCGAACGTGCCAAGTCTAAGAAGTCCTTAGTGTTTGTTGAGTTGATATGTGACTTTCCCCATTCTGAAATGGAAAATGTAGTAGCTGATTCATTACCCGATGAATCTCTTTTCCTTATCAACACTGATGATCTTTGGTATGGTGATATCATTATATATATCCAAACCCAGAATTTTCGGCCAACTTTTTCTAGTACTGACCGATGTCACGTATGCTATCAAGCCCGTCAATACATTATCCTCATTTCATGAAATGTCACCCTCACTTGGCCGGTGGGCATGGTTACATCATTGTATCCATTGATTACTTTACGAAATGGGCCGAGGCGATGCCGACATTTGACAACTCTGTAAAGACCGCAACATTGTTCAGTTTTAATCACGTCATATCTCGTTTTGGTGTTCCCCAAGATATCATCACTGATCATGGTAGCCACTTCAAAAACTTCATGATGTCCGAACTTACTAAAAATTTGGGTCTTTGCCATGATAACTCAATGCCCTATTACCCACAAGCCAATGTCCAGGTCGAAGCAATTAACAAAGTTCTCACAACTATGCTATGACGAATGATAGGGATTCATAAAACAAGTTGGCACACAATGTTTTTTTCGGCATTGTGGGCTTACCGGACATTTGTCAAGTCCACTACTGGGTTTACACCTTTCTGGTTATTCTATGGTGTGGAAGCCATTCTCCTGATTGAATGCAAGATACCCTCTTTAAAACTAGTTGTTGAACTCCTACCTAACACTTCTGCTAAGGAAGAACGTCTATTGTATCTTATTCAATTAGATGAAACTCGACGCGATGCCACCCTAGTCATAGAATCTCAGAAAAAGCGTGTCAAGGCCCAATACAAAAAACATGTCAAGCCTCGCATTTTCTCGGAAGGAGATCTCGTTCTCCTCTATGATCAAGATTGAGATATGCTAGGAGATGGAAAATTCGAAGCCATGTGGTGAGGTCCTTATATCGTTCGACGATTTTTGGAAAAAGGAGCTTATGAGTTGGTATATTACGATGGTATCCCTTTGAGTGAACCCAAGAATGGTATGTACTTGAAGAAGTACTATGCATAAAATCATCTGTGCATGAGTACTTGTATTTTTATTGTATCATACTTCTTGTGTGTTACTATAGCTTGCTTTTGTCGTTATCTGGTCTCTTC